>BLXL01009963.1:0-47345 GCA_023170135.1 Acarapis woodi | reverse complement strand
TAATGAAACCTTAATTACACAAACTACTTTTTTAAAAATATATGAACCCTTTGCCTATTTATATTTAAATTTTCTTAGAATTATTGATTAGTTCACTATTTGATTTTCAAGCCAAAATTATCTGAAATAACTTTTGCCTTGTATCTACACTAAAATTTTTAAAAAAAAATTTTTCAGAATTTTAAACTCAAAAGCATGTAGCATTTAAAAAAATGATTAATCTGAAAAACGGTATCTCTTTTTAAACACCACATGCTATTTTTTATCTATTGCTTGAAATATGATTGGCTAATAAAAAATGGCACGAGTAGCTAATTCGAGAATAAGTTTTAAAAAAATTTTGGTTTCACACACTTCAGATAAATTATCTTATTTCACAACCACATACGCATTCTATTTAAGACTTTCATTCTTGGTTAAATTTTTTTTTCAAAAAAGTCTGAATTTTCAGAACTCGAAATCGAATTAGATCATAAATAATTTTTCAAGTTTAATTTCAAAACCTATTTAGCTTTTGCATTAATCTTTATGAGTTTTTTTTCAATCCGAAAGCAAATTTTTCAGTGGACTTGATCAATTTTTAGAGATTAAATGCTTTTTAATTTTATAAGTGTACATTGATTTTAAATTTAAATTAAATTTGAATACATATAAGAAGCTCCAGATTATACAAGCTTAAAATCATATTTTTTATTATAAATTAATAGGATTATAAAATTAAAAAAAAAAATTCAATAAAGATAATAAAATCGACAATTGAAAAATAATATAATTTTTTAAAAATAATTTTTTTTTGTGAAGATATCTTGATTAGAGAAATTATCAAAAATTTACAAATGTCACTACTCATTTTTGATAACTGTTATCGCTTTTATACATTATCCCGTCGAATAATCTTTAAATGGCAGAAATAAAAAAAATTTTAATTAAATAAAATTTATGTTGGATGTTATGTAATCATAAAACGACCTATCATATCTATGTACTTGTTCCACTTAAATTATTGCGAAAAATTCCTACTCAGTAAGAATCGGGTGTTAAGTTTTAGAAAATTTAAAATTTAGATTGACTCTACCGAGACAAAATATAAATGAAATTTAATGTAAACGAAAAAGTGGTAGCTATTGTTCACAGCCGAAAAATTTTATCTGAAGAAAGGTGAATGTTGAATAAAATATCAAACATCTGGACTATTTATGAATAATTTTGAATATAATTTATCTGACAAATTGAATTAACATTTAATTTTAGTTTGAAGAAATTTAATTGCCCAATGTGTATATTACATATTTATCACATTCTCATGAAAATTGTATCTTCATGTGTAAGTTTATAGAAATTTAAAAGTCTTTTCAAGAAATATTTAAAACAATTTAAAATAAATAGTTTTTATGTTTGAATTTAAATATTTAGAAGCATATTTCAGATAAGCAATGCTCAAGTTATGTATTATATCATAAATACTGGAAAGAATATTGAATAAACTAATATTTAATGATCATAAAATAAAAAAATTTATTGGCAAATAAAAATGTTCTTTATTGTTGAAAAAAGTTTGTTTCATACACAAAGCTAAAATCAACTATGATGGTTGACCTTTTTCATGAATGAGTAAAATTTGAACGCGCTTTAATTAAAGCTATTCGTTTGTTACACCTTTATTGGATCTTTATTTGTATATTAGAGGAAAAAAACTATTAATACACTGCTAAATATTTCAAACTTCAACTGTGCCTTCAAATTGAGTATTTCAACACTAAATTACAGTTTCATTATTAAAATTTTCAAGAAAGCGACGCTAATTGATTAGAGAATTTTTACAATCTCGTAATCAAACTTAAAAAATTAAATTTCTAAATTAATGGCACCCTTGTTATTTAATCAAAACGAATAAGTAAATTTAGCATAATTATTAGTAATCATTGATTTTTTACAATTTAAGTGCAGATAAAATTATACTGCATACTTATTAAAATTTATTTTTTAAATATGCTTNNAATTCTGAAAAATTTTTTTTTAAAAATTTTAGTGTAGATACAAGGCAAAAGTTATTTCAGATAATTTTGGCTTGAAAATCAAATAGTGAACTAATCAATAATTCTAAGAAAATTTAAATATAAATAGGCAAAGGGTTCATATATTTTTAAAAAAGTAGTTTGTGTAATTAAGGTTTCATTAAATTAATATTTGATCACATTTTGAATTATAAAAAGTGGATATGTTTTACAAAATTAAATAAAATTTTAAAAAAATAATTATCAAAATAACAATGAAATTAATCGTTAACATGAATTCACTGATATAATAATTTATATCAATATATTTAAAGTAATGTGCTTCGAAAAAAATTTTTATGTATTTGAATTTTGTGATAATAAACTTTCTACAATTTATTAAGACTATGGTGTGTCAAATTCAAAATCAAATAGTTTTTACAGTATTCGATAAAAATCATCTGTATGATCTTAAGTTTAATGTTCGAAAAATATACAATGAGCTTATCGTACAAATTTTATTGCGCATTTATGATCAACTATGAATAGAAAAAAATTAAATTGACATCCAAATACAATAAATACAATAACCATGGAAAACGGATTGTATTCTCAGTTCAAAAATGTAAATCCCCTGAAAAGATTGTCCATTCGTTTGAAATTGCATATTTTGGCAATAGATCTCAAAATTAATTTAATATTGTCGTCAGAAAGGCATAATGTATGCCTTATAAAATTATATATTATACTAGCAAAAAGAGTTTAAATATTACACGTTTAGCTCAAGTAATACCATAAAAAAAATGCAAGGAAAATTGAAATATTAACCCTACATACATATAGACTTTTGTTTTCATTTTATTAGTAAAACTAACTAAACATAAGTCTTTCTCTATAGTTTTTCATCTTTTGTTTTTATTAAATAATTTCATATATTGTCAATTCTATTGAACTTTTTGGTCTTTATTCTAAATAAAATAATAAATAAATATAAATAATATATAAATAGCAAGTTGATTTCGCTCAACAAAGAATATTTAGTTGACACTTATAATAGCATATGTAGTTGATCAAATTTGCTTGCATTTTAAGAAAATTTATGACGAAAGTTTCTTAAAATCTCTAGTTTAAAGGATTTTAATTAAAATTTTTGAAACTATACTCAATATGTTGTTTACTATAATAGATTAAATATATTTTAAATATGGGAAAAATATTTCTTTTTATGTTTCTTAGACATCCTATGACAAGGATTTTCGAGAAGAAAATAATTGAAAAATTTTTAAAGCAACAGGAATTCACTAAAAAGATGTATCTAAATGAAAGATGAAAAATTTTAGTGGTACATTTCTAAATTAATTTAGAGTTCAATTTACGTTTTAAGTTTTCGTTAAGTTTAAAAAAATGTGAATGAAGATAAAAAAATTAAAACTTTTTTTCACATGTGAAAAATAGTTAACGGAGCTTGCTTTTCATAAATGAAGCATTGATGTTACTTTTAATTCAAGAAATGTCGTGAGAAAATCAACTATTTTGTATATAAGAGTTATTTCACAAGAAAAATAATAAAGATTAGGCACTTTTATTCATAAAGAAATCAGTTTTTAGTTGTTAACCCTTAGCCTCAATAAGTACATTAGAACAAGTGAAATATTAGAAAGTTTATTTAAAGATCAAAAATATTTTAAAGAGAAAAATCTAGTAAATTTAAAATTTAAAAAAGATTTAAATAGAAAATCATTAAATTCGAATCAATTCAAATTTTTTTGCTTTCACAAGTAAAAAAAATCAAATCGATGCCGAAAAAATTATCGTTTCTTCACATTTATAGATAAAAAAAAAAATTATTGAATATTCCAATATTTTAATTATTATAAAACCTAATTCTTTTTCGTTTCATAGGACTAAATGTATTTAGATTATACTATTTAGAAAAAAAAAGACTGTTTTAATATGATTGCATTTTTTTTTTTCAAATAAAACTTCGAATAAACATTTTTCATTTATTCACCATAAAATTCTTGATTTTTTTTTTGCATTCAAATTTAAAATGATGGAAAATAAGAATTATCACTACGTGAAAATAGATTTAAAATCTAAATTTTCGTATATAATTATGTATAAAAAGACCCAAAAGAAAGATGGAAAAAAAAATTACACTAAGCAAAGTATTTCTATTAATTTTATGTAAAATTTTTTTTGATATTGTTTTATGTTATTCAAGACTTGATTTTTTCTTATTGCTAATGCAATAACAAAAAAAAAATAATTAATTAAAAAGACATTAGTTTATTTATTATTAATATTCGAAATTATTTAAAAGCATTCCATTTATATTTTTTTAATAAATAAAAAAGTCATCTCAGCTTGAGTTATGATTTAATTTTTAAGATTAATAAAAATTAGAAACAAAAGATTTCGAAAATTTTATTGTGAGCAAAAATATTTAGATAGAGGTGTGGATATATCTAATAATATATTTAAAGTCATAGGGTTTGTATGAAATGAGCAAAATAAAAATTATGTGAATAAAATATTTTTAAATTTTTATTTGTAATGATTGAGTAAAATTTGAGAACTATTGCTAGTAAAAAACAATAGAAAAAATTAAGAAAATAATAATTATATAGACAGTGCACTGGTACATTGCGGTGAAAGTTGTATCGGGCAAAAATAATCCTTCGAGTATATTAATTTGAAATAAGTATTAAAAAGAATAAAGCTTAAATTCTTGTTTGAAATTTAAAAAAAAAACCACCTTAAAAATAACCGAAATTTTGCAGAAAGAATCTTGGTCGAAAAAAAAATTTTATTGAAGAAAGTCTAATAAAAATATTTTTTTAATTTCATTAAAAAACAAAATATTATCAAAAAGTTAATGTATCGAAAAAGAATATGTATTAAAATTTCTTTTCTTCAAATTGGAAGCTTAAAGTTTTGAAACCGGCATAAGAAATATACAACAAAAACACTTAAATAGAAAAAAAAAACAAGTAAAACTAAATAGGAGAGTAGAACCTTAGACACACCTTTTGTGTTCATTCATTAGTTACTCTTCTGACAGGAAGTTTATTTAAAATGCAGATCACAAAACACACAGGAGCGCCAAAGTGCAAATCTAAATTTATTTTCCAATTTTCAGATTATCTGTGTTTAATTCTATTTACTATTTACTATTTTACTATTCCCATTTTAGAAGATTAAAGTCCGGTAATTTACTGGATGAAATCTTTAGTGTGTAAAGATTTTCACTAAAACTAGATTTTCGATTTTAATAAATGAATTTTTCCTTTTTACTCATTTTTAAGATTTTTTAACTATAAGTTTTTGTTTGACTGATTTAACTATAAGAAAAATTAAAAAAAGCCGAAGATTTTTTAATGAATTGATAATTTATCTTGAAATGTATAATTAATGCAATCAATAGAAACATCAAAGAAGAAAAGTAAAAGAACATGCTTTAAATACATAATTTTATTTCAATTAATTAACCTAAATATCTATTGAGTTTTTGGTTTTTAATTAATTAAGAAGATAGTTACTGTTTATTTTCTAAATAACTTTTTTTGAAATGAATATTTTGTGAATACGAATACGGATAGGTGAAAATTCATACAAGAAAAAAAATATAAAAAATCACCTAGTGTGCAAATCATATCGATTTTTTTTTTATAATTGCTCTTCGGAAAAATAAATCTTTTATCAATTTACAAAATTTATTATTTATAAAATCGAATGAAACACGTGGTGAAATTTTTTAACAATACTCAAGTTGTTGGTAAATCAAAAAAAGAGCAAAAATATTTTATTTAGAATTTTAATTTTTTAAAATTGAAATTTACGCAGAAATTTTAAGACTGGGGAAAATAAGTTAGGATATAAAGCTTTTAAGTTTTTATTATATCTTTGATCAAATTAAGAATTTTTTTATGAGAAAAATTTACAAATACAGCCCTCAATTGTAGTCTCTAAAATTAAAGATACATGTCAAAAAATCTTACTTTCAAATCCACTTGAAAATATTTTGAGATATCAATAAATTTTATTATTAACATATAATAATATAAATCGGATTTTTTATTTCATGAAATTAACTACATGTTGTCAAACTTATAATTGTTACAATTTAAATATCGGGAATGTATCGGCTGGCAAAAAAAAGATCAATTCAGAATATTTTTCAAGTTATCAATTTTCAAAATTTAACTTGAATTAAGATTTTTAAATGTTTAGTTTTTAAAAGAATCTAGAATTTATAATATCAAAAAAAAATTCTTACTTTTAAAAGCGTAAACAGTCCGATCGAAAAATTCCTTAATAACGATAACGATAACGATACAATTGATTTCATTAAATTTAATTAGCAAAAAAAAGAAAATATTTTGCCTATATTTTAAATCTGTATAGTGCTCAAAAAGAAACTAATACGCTATATATATAACCTAGGGGTATAAAATGCTAGAGGTTAGAGGTCGAATTAACATGTGTGTTGACATGATTTTTTTTTATAAATTGTGAAAACATTATTTTAATAAAAATTTTCATGAAATTTTTCTTTTTTTTTCCAATCATCATTTTATGATATTTCGCTTCATTTTCGACTATTTTTTTTATCACTTTCTGAAATTATTTTCAATGCATTATTTAAGAATTTTTTTCAATATGTTTTGTATGCATTTGAAATTTAATTTAATCTAAATTTTAACGAAATGTCCATTAAATTTTATCTATTTCATAATAACATGCGTATTTATTTGAAAAAAAGGTAATAAAGCATAGAAATTTATTGAAAAAAAAAAAGATTTATTATCAAATTAAACAAAAAAAATTTATAATTAAATAAACTACTGGTTACTCTTTTTATTGGTCATATTAATTCGAAATTTTTTCGTACATGCACATTATCAAGAATTGTATTCGCATAAATCACACGTTTAATGGATAACCGTTCATCAAAGAATTATTAGAAAATTTTTCAGATTTTAGTAACCCTATTCATGTATATTAAACCAAAAATTTCAATTTGATTTCTAATAAAAAAAATTCTAGTAAGAAATTTTGTTTTTAGAAATTAAAAAATAAAAGGGCAATCATTGCAAAAAATTTATTGAAGTCAGATTGATGCAAGAAAAAGAGGATCACTGTGAGGAAGTTAATTCTTCGAAATAACAAATAAAAAACAATTGATTAAAAATAAAGGTTTTTGATTACAAGAGTAAAAAAAAAGAGTTGATTAAATTCATACCAGTTAAAAAACATCGATTAAGCGATTGAAGGCGGATAGAATTTTTATTTTTCGTGATCTTAAACTATTTATATAAATGAGTAGCATTATAGATCGTAATGTGCCCGATAATTTTTTAAATCAAATTGATAATTTCAAGTTCATACCTTTTAAGATAATATTTGATTTAGTTTGGTTACTGATCAAGATATAAAAAATTCAACTATTTCTGATTTATTTCTAGAAGGTCAATATTTTAAGTGAAAAAGAAGCAATTTGCTCAAAATAAAATTTTTAGCTAATATAAGAATATCATTAAGTGAAATCTTCAGATTATAAACTTATTGAACTGTTAATCGAATTAAAATTCAAAAAATAAAAATTTTTCTCATTCAAAATTCATTTGATATGGATCTTAAAATAAATGCGTGATGTTTATAGTTAAAATCAAAAGTTGAAATTTCATTCATAGACGATTATTTTATGCTTTAGTACTTCAAATTTTTTTTCAACACTAGAATCGATTTCAGTCAACTTCTAAAAAAATTCAAAGAAAGCATAATACAACCAAGATGTCATTTCAGAATCAAATACATAAAGTATAAATAAAAATTGTTTGATAGGATTATAATAGAAATGGACCGAGGACAAAAAATCAGAAAATTTTTTACGACATAAAAAGATGAAAAAATCAAAAATTGATTGGGTTGATTAAATAAAAAGAATGGGAAATAAATTATTGAAAAAAAAAGGAATTTAGATGATGATTTCATCTATCTGAATTGTGAAATTCAACTTAATAATTTGATTTGTAGCCTCAACAGTCATTAGCTGCTCGAAAAGAAAATATCTCAAAAATCAAAAGAATGCCATTGAGAGTGAAAAATTATTTTAATTTAAAAATTTAAAATTCAAAGAAAACATTTCAGATATTTCAAAAAAGAATCAAAAAAATCTAAATTACTATATTGGAAAAAAAATTTTTTGTCCTTCTTGACAAGAATTATATCAAAATACAAATTGGAAAAATTCCAGAAAAAAGAAAAATTGAGTCGAATTTGTAAATAATTGAATTTGATTTCTTATCAAATTTTAATTATTCAGATTCATCTGAGCAAGCAAAAGCAAAATTATCATTTCAATATCCTATACCTTTCAATTTTAATTATGTAAACTAGATTTTATGAAAAAAAAAAATCAAAAATCGCAATAACTTTGTCAACTAATGTCGACTATTTGAATTTTTCTGAATTAGAATCCATTAGAAAATTATTGAATTTTTAAATTAGATAAAGTATCAATTTGTTAATTGAAATTTTTCTAATTTTATAATCGATAATAATAAACTTATAATATTCATTTCGAGGATAAAAACAATAAATGGTTTACTAGATGTCTAATTTAGTACTATTTTGTAACCAGTATGTTGATTTGATACTTAATTGACTCATTATTAATTTTTTCACAATTATGATTCAAATCCTTTTTTTAATAACACAAATGGTTCCACTTCTCCGACCGGCAACTATGAAAATTTCAAAATTTGAGCAATGAGATGGCTTTTTATTTATCATTTATTCAAAAAAAAAAATGTAAAAAATTATGGCGAGATTTCATGAAATTAAATAATTCTTAATTATGAGGAGCTGATTTTTTTTAACAAATATAAATTATCCTTGAGATTAGATGAAATATTTTTCTTTATTGTTTATTCAAACCCCTTTTCTAATTTTATAGTTTTATAGTAAAAAGTTTTTTTTATTTAATTTCTATTTTTTTCAAAAAAATCTAATATTTGAGATAAAAAAAAAAACAAAAAATTGATTTTTTTTTTCAATTTCTGTCATTTTTGATCATAATTTTTTTCGGACAAAACTTTCAATTTTTTTTTGGTAGCTGTGATGAAAATAGCACATATATTCATATTTTTTCGAATCATATTTTAGTTGCAATAAAATTCAACACTTTTTCCATATTTTTGGATAAAATTAAATCGGTCTATATCCAAATTTTATGATCTTTTTTTTTTTATTTCTCAAATTTTAAATGGTAATAAGCGTTGCCTTTTATCTTAAATTTTTCTATTTTTAACTCGTGTTACCAATTTATCAAAATTTTAGCGAAATTTATTTTTTTTAGCTAGTAGTTTAAAGATCTTATTTTATGAATGAAAGAGGATCACATTTTTACAAAATATAGAAGTATTCGCATAATTAGCTACAGAGTATTTTAATTACTGACAAATATTTTTGACTATTAGTATTAGCTTAACTGCGAAAAAGATTTGAAAACTAAAAGTTGCCACTTAAAGCCTAAAGCCGAAAAGAATCATAAATCTGTTTCATTCTGATCAGATTATAATTGTGTGTTAATTTCGTTAAAAAAAATTAAAAAATTTGATTGCACATTTAAATTCAAGTAAAAGTGTCAATTATTAGACATGTGTTCATTTTTGTCTACAGCGGCAAAACAAAACTAAAGAGAAGTTAAAATGAGTTACATAAAATCAAAAATGAAAAAAAAAGCAAAAAATAAAAAAGGGTGCAAGTGATGCATATTTTAAGAATAGTCTCAATATAAAAATACGTAATGGACATAAACTAGAACCTAGAATTTCAATTATTACAACTCAAAACTGACAAGCAGTTTTGGAATATGACAATTTGATGTGTTAGAATTCAAATATTTAGCTCAATAGATTTGGTGTAAAAATATATTTCAGAAATGAGATGTTTACAAGTAAAAAATTTTAAACGTAAATTAATCGAAAATGAGTGAATATAGAAAATTTTTGAAGGAAAAAAAAGTGTTTGATAAAGCAATTCAAATCAATTATGAAAGAAGCAAACCGATTTAATGTTTTCAGTTAAGTGCAACACTATGAACTACTGAATTATAAAGAAAGACAAAAAAAAAGTAATGAAAGATGAAAAGTATCAAATGCACAAGATTTAGATTATGTTCGGGGCAGAGGGACAAAGTTTTTTTAAGTGTGCTTAAACATGCAGTTTTAAAAAAAATTAGATTTTAATGCAAACACATATTGTTCCAAAAAAAATAAATCTTAAAAAGAGCTCAAAAAAGTGAAAGCAACTTAAATCACATTTGAATAAAAGAAGCAAGTTAAAACCATAAACATCGATCATTAGGAAAAAAAACGGTAAAATATTAGAAACACAAGTATTTTTGACAATATTGCTTTGGTTTAACTACGATTATTTATTTTAATACATGTGAAAGCGTATTACTTCTCTTTTAAGCAGAGAACATAAAAGCTTTATTTTCACAAAACACAAACTACTTAAACAAATCTCAAGGATAATTGTTTTTTTAATCTTCTTGACTCAGTTTATCAATTTTTTCGAAATCAAGACTAAAAAATGATCTTTTTTTAAAAACAATTCACTTTTACATCAAAATCTTTATATTATAAATTTGATTAAATGCTCATCAAATTATTGTGAGTGAAAAATGAAGAGAACTAAAAAAATTCTAAAAGTAAATATTAATTGATCATTGATGGATAAGTTTGGATTTGTGGGGAATAAATAAATAATAAATTTCAAAAATACTTCTATTTAAAACTGTATGTGTTTTATCTAAACTATATAATAAAGTCAAAAAATTTGTACGGTAAACTGTAATTATGTACTGTAATTGTAAACGCAACTATTCGATTCTATCAAAATTGAGACAATAATTGATTTATCGAATTTTAGAAAAAAAAATCAGCTAAAAAACAAAATATAAATTCTTTTCCGCCAGAAATCAAATATAAAGCAAATATTTCCAATTACTCGAACAGAATTCAAAATGCATTTAAATTGCATGATGAATATATTAAATCTGAAATGAGTGATATCGAAAAAATGAATAAAAAGTAAAATAAGTATTCAAATGCTTATGACAAATATAATTAATTGAACTATTTACAAAATAAATAGAACAACGTTTTGTTTGAAAATAAATCAGGTGCAATTTTATTTTAAATTGGTGTTGAATAAAATTTTGATAATTATAACAGACAACTAAAAATAAATTTTTCCAAAAAATTAACATTCACAAAAAAAAAATTATTTGTTTAATATAGTTTAACATACTTGCTTTAACTTGCACTAAAGATGATGTAATCGTACCATGTTGATTAGTTGCTAAGCATCGGTATCTAGAAGAGTGCACTTCAGGACTAAATTCATCTGATGCAAATGAACGAAATACAAGTGCATTTGTTGTTTGATCTTGGTATACAAGTGGCGAATATTTTGTATTTCCGCTAAGTAAATTTATAGAATCAATTGATTGTGATGAACTGAGTACAACAATTCCAGTTTCTGTTTGCCAGCTAATAGTTGGTGTCGGATGACCAGTCGCTGCACAATTTAAAATTAAACCGGAACTATTACTAAAAGACACCTTAGTTGGCAGATCATTTTCAAAAATTAATCCTTTTACGGAAGCATGATAACTTAATTTATTGAATTTAGATGATGAAGGTTGTCCTAAAAAATTTTGATCATTCGAACTTAAAAGAGAATTTAAAGAATTACTATTTAATGTTGGTAGCGAATGATTTAATGATCGATAAGGAAAATAAGCATCAGATTGTTCTTTAAAATAGATTAAATCTGAAGATTGATAGTCGTTGGACACGATAGGCAGTGATGAATGATGCCTTTTCTGAAAATGATTAGTTGATTCTTTCATCGTGAAACTATTACGCTGTTTTCGAATTTTGATGCCTTTAGAGCTATATTTCTTGTCATTTTCTTTGTCGAGACTATCATTTATGGCATTATCCAATTGTTTAGTAAATCTAGTAAGTTGATTATCAAATTGATCTTTTGCCATAGATTTTTTTGAAGAAGGATAAAAATTTTCTTGTTGATTGCTCACTTCCGTTTGTATTAATAAGAAAATGAATATACCAACCAAATTGAAGGCCAGCTTGTTATTACTAATTAATAATGATGACATTTTTTATGAATAATTAATTAAATTGATAATGATGCAATCATTTTTTTTAGATAATTAATTTGTTTTTATACTTCCATTATCAAGCTTAATTAAAAAATCGTAAAGAAACTCAATGATCAAATAGTTGTTAATTTTATATATATCCTATTGGTATATAAAAAATTTGATCAAAAACTTTACACAAAAAGTACCGAAAATTGAAACTTTACTAGGATGTTTTATTTAGCTATAATCTGTTTGATGAGATCACTTTTACATAATTTTAAAAAAATTATGGTATCAAAATCTTTGAAAATTTTGTATTAATGAAAAAAAAATCTTGTGAAATAAACCATTCGTAACTGAATTTTACTTAACGATAAAGTAGAAAGACTTTTTAAAATCTTTGATTAATCATACATAATTTCTGAGTCCTAATTGTTTTGTAATCTTAATTTACGGATCCATTAAAATTACAATGTGAATTTAAATAAAGAACTATATCAAATTTTTTTTAAATGAAAATAAAAAAATTTGGATATATCAAGTATAAAAAAACATAAAAAAAATTATCAATTTTCATAATTATTAAAAATACCGAATCGGTTTTTAAAAAATTCTTATCATTTAAAAAGTTGTCACATTTTTGTTAATCTTTTAAATTTTTTGAAATTTAATGGAAATATTCAAAATTGTAATTATTTGAAACAATTTGCTCTCATATTAGATTATTTTGATTGACAAAGATTTAAAATCACTTTATGAATCATTTAAATTAATTCTAGGTGAGTTGAATCATATGAATTTTTATATTCAATAATAAATTTTCTAGAACTGCACATCTAATTCAAATAGTATCTAGTGAATAACTAACGGCATGGTTTTCGATTCTTTCAAATCGAATTTTCTAGGTATAAAATAAAAATAATAGGCGGAGTTGAAGAATACATCACAAATTCAATGTACATTTTTTGGCAATGCTAAAAAAAAATTTATCTTAACTTATCCATAGTCTCAGTTTTTTTTAGTTACGAATCCGAATAGGTTTTATAGTAGACCACTCCTATTTGTGAAATACATGTTTGAAATTTGTAAAATACGTCAACTTATGAAAAATTGTATTACGCTTATTTATTTCCGCTTCTAAAACATTTTTTCTTCCAAACTAACTTATTTTAATTGTGATAAACATTGAGCGACATCTTTTAGCAAATAAATTATTATCGTTTTAAAATATTAGACAAATTGATTTAATTAATTATAGAATTTTGGTTTGATACTTTACGAAAAAAAAGTATAATATTTCAAATTGTAACGCATAAGAAAATGAAAAAAAAAAAAATTGGATCCAAATCTAAATAACCAGTAAAAATAAAAGAAAAATTTATTGATTTTTAAAAATACGGAAAAAAAAGCGTTTCAAGTATATCCATTTAATGTAGAAAACAAAAGGAAAAAAAAAATGATCTGGTTATGTCTAAAAGATAAAGCTAAAGATGTGTATTTATTTAAAATGAATATAAGATAAGATGGATTACATATCAAAACCAAAAAATTTTTTATTGGCTGCAGCATTGAACTTAAAATAAATTAGAAAGGGATCAATAATTCGAGAAAAATGTCGATGAGATGATTTTGAAAATACAGCATGTTAATGGAGAAGAAGTTTGCAAAATATCAATTCAAGTATATAGATATGATTTAAAAATTTGTATAGATGATTTGAAAAATCAAATATATATTTTTAGCAATATCATAAATACTAATTAATTTTTTTAAACCCGTGATTTTATTTTTTTTTTTTCTACCTACTTGTAGATATTTTTCACCTGTAAGCGATGAAGAATAGAAAATTTTTAGATTAATAGCAAAAAAAAAAATTTTTTAATTTAAAAATATTTTTAAATATCTTTTTTTTCAAGTTAATATTTCTGAAAATTTAAGAAAAATTATTCTTATTATATTTTTTCTTAAGCATTGATTTATAAATTCAATATATTATTTTTTTAACTCCAATTGTGAAGATCAAACTAAGATTATGAATTGTTTAGATTCGATTCTATAATTTGAAAGATTAATTTAAAACCTCTCAATTTATTTAAAACAACACTTGGATATTAAAAGTCAAAATTTTTAAATTCAAAAAATTCTAATTAACAACAAAATAAATTATTTTAGAAAACAAACAAAATTTTATTATCTTATAAAAAATGGTCTCTTAGTACATGTTGAAATTTATGTTTCAAATCATGATTTTTTTTTTATGATTTTCTTCGATATTTTCTAATGTAGTAATTAGAAGTATTTTAATTAATTTCAAAAAAATTGAATAATTGTTATCAATGACAATTTTTAGTCATTTTTGACGGTCCTACAAAATTTTTTTAATTCAATTTATCAAGTAAAAAAAAAAAATGACATAATTCATATCATATTTATTACCTGTTTTATTATTCATAGATTATTTCATAAATAATTTTTACTGAAAATATATTTTTAATTTGAGAATTTTTGGCTAACAATTACTAATCATAGATTTATTCGTAATTATTACTTACGAATAAATTTTTATTTAAATGGCATTAAATCATATTGTGTGTCTAGGACCCTTTATTACTGAAAATGATATGAGAATGAGTTTTAAAAAATAAAAGCATTATATTTGAATTTTCGCCTACAATATACAAACGATTTCATTTTTTTAATTTTGCAAAAACTAACTCAAATGACCTTTCATTTTAATCTATTTAATTACTTTCAATATATCGAATATAAAGATTTAATCATATAGGTAGAATGCTAATAGTTTCAGTAAACATTTTCAACCATTTTCTTGTCAATATTAATAAGAATTAGCAATTGGGTCTAAATTTTTTCCTTTTTGATTTTTAACCATTTTTTTTCGTATGCAAAGAATAAGTTTTTATTTTTATTTTTCAAAAGTGGTTGCTAGAAAATTTTTTCAGTACTGGGTACTAACATAAATCTTCTTGTTAAAAATTTTTTATTGCAACAAAGTTATTGATCAAAATTGTGTTAAGATTCAATATATTTTTAATATTTTACGTTATCTTTTCTAATTTCACTATTAAGAATTTTTTTTATTCTATAGATGCGTTCCATAAAAGAATTTTTTCTATGATTTTATGTAATTACAATATGAAACTTCCTTATTGAACATTTTTTATAATATTAATACTAAATTATAGGCCACTATTTTGACAGTTCATAATAGACCAAATTATGAGCCTTTTGCATTGTGATTACGTGTATATATGTTTTGATACGGCTATGTGGATCAAAGAGTATCTTATCAATGTATATTTTGCTATTTTTAATCTTCATTTGCCCTTACCTCTTTTGAAATGAAATAGTATTATATACAAATAATTTAAAAATATATCGATATATGTTGTACAACTTTCATTCTGTGTTCAAAACAGACAAAAAGAGCAAAATTAAAAGAGCATAGTTTATTTTTGAACATATAGCAAGTAAATAATTTATAATAGACTTATTAAGTATTATTCATCAAATGTGATAGCTATCGAAGATCCAAAAAAATTTTTCTAGATTTTATTTTACCAATTAGCTTTTCTGGATAAATTAGAAAATGTTGTAAGATTTTTTAAAAACAACAATCGAAAAATTTCTTAACAGTCATTAATAACAATTAGAATCCTAAATCCAATATGTCTTCATCAGCTAAAAAACTTGTAAATGAATCACATAATAAATTAATTTTTTATTCTTTTTTTAACGATGCTTCATATGAACAATGGATAAATAAAGACAAGATTATGTATCATTTTTTATAATAATTCCTTTTTAAACTCAGTCTTCTACAAGCCTAGAATTTACCCTAAAATTTTAGATACAATATTTTTAGGTAGCCTTGTTATATTTAATAAATTAAAATCGCTTTTTAAATTATCAATTTATGGAAATTAGATTATACACCTTTTGTGAAATTCAGAAAAATATAAAAGTGCCCTCAACATTGCAACAAAAAAAAACAAAAATTTTAGTTTCAAATATTTTTAGCTCGAACTTTACTTTTATTATTTATATATATAAATATTAAAATTTGAGAAAATTTTGGATGGTAAAAATATTTAGAATGGCTTCGAAGAAATGAATTATATTAATTTGAGCTTGATACACGCGAGGTGCCCAAATTCAAAAGTCTATTAATTATTTATTAACTAAAAAATCAGGTGTTGTAAGAATACAATATTTGCTCAGATTATTCATGTGAATTCCGAAAAATTATTTTTATATCAGTTTTTGTAATAAATATTAGTAAATTCGATTCTTTTATAATCTGCAAAAGGAATACTAGCTGATTGTTTCTTCCGATATAAATTTATTTCGGGCATATTTTAAAT
Source organism: Acarapis woodi (assembly GCA_023170135.1). Lineage (NCBI taxonomy): Eukaryota > Metazoa > Arthropoda > Arachnida > Trombidiformes > Tarsonemidae > Acarapis > Acarapis woodi. Next base: position 30,786 of record BLXL01009963.1, on the reverse strand, counting down.
ATCGATCGGTGAAAAATTTATTTTAAAGTCGATCAAATATTTTTATTGGAATATTTTTTAGTGATTGATCATATATAAAAATTTTTTATTCCTCAAATAATCGAAATAGTGTGAAAAAAAATCTGTAATAAAATAAATGTCTTATTGTTTTCTGAAAAACTAATGAAGGAATCGATCTAATTATTTGTATATTTTATTAATTACTTGATGCATGTATGAATTATATTTATACAATCATGTTTGAATGGCGAATTCAATCAAAATTAGTTTAAAATATTAATTAACATTATGAATATTTAACTATGCGAAGAAATTTCTTACTATAAATTTTTTGAGCGATTAATTTAAATAAAACAACACCATGTGATTTTTTTTAATATCTTTATTTAGTGAAAAAACTTCTAGATTGAAATATTGAATAATCAACATGATTTCATTCAATGAAAACTAACCAAGTTTCTTTGATTGGAATCAAATTTATAAACTTAATAAGGCTAAATTTTGGTCATTGCTTGATTAAATCGATTTTTACTAATCAATAAACGCATATCTATTATGTGATATTCACATTGGTAATTTGAATACTTGAGAATGAAATTCAATAACGGTGAAATATTTTAATGGTAAATAAACGATAAATTCATACCGATTTTTGATTTTCTCTTTGCGTATGATCAAAATATAATTATTGATGAATAATAAACAAATCGATTACAATACGATATAAAAACTGTGAAGTGATTAGATAATTCTCTATAAATTTAACTAATTGAGCACAATCGATCGGCAATATAATATTAAAAAAAAATATCACAAAACTATTTAAGAAAATATATAACTGTCAACGAAATAAAAGCGGCAAAAATAAAATTATCCCTAGAAATTTAGCTTGAAAATCAATTGCATAATATTCGTTCATTTATGGGGGATGATTTTATAAGTCATTTTATATATAAAGTTCTAAATCAAAGTTGAATGGCAATAAAATTAGATCAAAAATAATAATTCATAATTGCGATATTCGTGATTTCCGTCGAGTTGAATAAATCAAACTAATTTTTTAAAATATCAGTATACAATAAATAACTTGTTACCGTATCACAACGTCAAAATTCGTGTCGGAAAAATCTATTGCTAAGCTTATGATAAATTAAGCTATTTATTTCTAGCTTTCAAATCACTATTATGACCCTTGATTAAAATTAATAAAATTGAGTTATTGACCTCTAAAATTAACAAATAAAATTAGCCACTTCAATCATTTCAGTTTTTCTATAATGTTCACTTTTAAATGAACATGTTTAAAATCACTATTGTGTCCTTATTTATTCAACATTTCAAAAAAAATTTTCTGTCGATATGTGACTAAATATTTTTATATCGAAAAATATACTATTCATTAGAAGATTAATTATAAGTTTTATGGTATTAGATTTTCATAAATTATAGATTAATAAATTTATTAGAATTTAAGCTTTCTTAAATATTTTTATAAATTATCAAATAAATTTTTATAGTACTAATTAATTACATGTGTGCAATAACCTGAATTTTCAAATAAGAAAATATTGTAAAAATTCATCAAATTAATTTTAATTTTACAAAAATTTCGTTATATCTATTTCATATATAAACAAAGCTCTTAATCCGGCTAAAACTTAATAAATTTGGTTATATCAAATGACCAAACTAATATTGTCAGTTGCTTTTATGAATAATTAAAAATGATCTATCATATATGTGTAAATACCAGCTGAATTTTTAAACAATTGGAATAATACATATTAAATAATAATTTAAAGCCAAATTTTATTGTATTCAAATGTTTTTTTGTAAAATTTTACTGTTTTTTTATATCATCATATATTGTTTTCTTTGATATTTAACATGCTGAGAGAGGAATATTTAAATCTTTGAGAGTTAATCTCAAATTAAAACTATTAAAAAAATTAATCGTAAAGAAAATCAAATAAGTGTCTTAAAATCATTAATGATCAAAATCCATTCCACGACACGTATTCTCATCAGTGATTTTATATTATTATATAAATGTTTGTTGAGACATATAAGTTAGTAGAAGATTTTTTAAATTTTACATACAAATGAGCAATATAGACCAAATATATTTTATTCCTTTTATGAGCAATCCTCAACTTGTCCTTAAAAAATATTCCAAGATTTGCTTAAAATCAAAGAATTGATTAAAAATTTTATCACGAATTTGTTTGTATTTGAATACTATTGGGATGAACAATTAAAATGATGAGTATGATTGCATTTTATGATTCTTGTTTACTATCGATATGAATATTTATATCTTGTTAATAAAAATGATGGATATTAAGATTCTACAGCATTTTTTTCAAAATTATTAATAATTTAGTCTGAATGTGTATTAGTAAGAAAATGATGGTAAGATCACATATAAAGATTTAAATGATATGGTTTTAGTATTTAATCATCATATTTTTATCTGCAAAATATTTGATAAATTGTATTTATTGGTAATTTACAACATAAAGCTCATGAGTAAAAATAAAGTTTTGAATTTTTATTTTCGAATTCGCCTACTGTTATCTTTACAATGCCAAAAATTATGTCCTCATTGTCGCTAATTGAATATTAAAAAAGGGTTATGAACCCCTTTTCCATACACTTCTTTTTTAATATATATTTGATTTCATCATTGTATTTAATAAATATAAGAATTCATATCATACTTTTATAAGTTTTTTTTTCAGAATATTTCAAAATATATCTGATAATAAATTAAATTAAAATAGCGTCATTTAATTTTTTTCATCGTTTTCATGCCGATCTAAGTCGAATAGAACAAGAACAAAAAATGTCTGATAATTTTTAATATGAAAAATCAAATCCTCAGTTAGCTTGAACTCGTCAATTAATTTAGTTTTTTAATTTTTTCTAAATGCGGAAAAAAATTAGATTCTTTAATTCGTAAAAGAAAAAAAATATTTGAATTTTCTAAAAGCAAAATATTTTTTTAGTTAATCTAATAAATTTTATACAAATTATAAATGTTGACACATTGTTTATCGAGAACCCCCTATACAAACCTCGATAATTTATAGTAGATCACTAAATTATGTTGGTAAAAAAATTTTTAAAATGGATTATTTTAATTAATTTAATTAGCTTTTGAAACTATTTTTATCAAAAATTGTTTTATTAATAAATATGTAAGTATAAAGTTTTCATTCAGTAAAGCTATTATTAATGGTAGTTTGAGAATTTCTAATAAAAAAATGAATAGTCATATTAAGATTATTTCAAATTTCTTCGATTCAAAAAATTTACGTGGTTAAAATCATAATAAAATCTTGAAATATATTCAATTTCATTTTTATATTTGTAAATTCGAATTGTTTTTTTTATCACATATTTAAGTAATGAATTTTTTTATTGATTCATTATAGTTTCTTTTTTAAATTAAAAAAAAAAAGGATATGATCAGAAGGATGTGATATAAATGAATTGATCAATATATTTTTAGATATTTTGGTCACATTATTTTAGAATTTCTTGGACATCCTGGGACAAATTAAAAAAAATTAAAAAAATTTTGTTCATCAAAACTGTATCGATAAGTCTTTGTTATAAGAAAATCCTCCCTTTTCAGATCCAATTTAGTCATAACATTAATCATGAAAATTTTTATTAAATCAAACTTGAGTTTTTTATTCGTTAAAAACTATACTTTGATACTATATGAATTTGAAAACAATATCGCTTTTTTCTTTCAATTTTTATTACATTTTAAATTAAAGTTTAGTAAAATAATGATGCGAATTTTTCATTATTTTTTTAAAAAAAATATTTGTTAAATTTAATGTTGACTATTAGGTAATTGAAAACATGTTCGCAAACAAAAGCTATTTTAATTGTGTTATTTCTTGAAGTAATATTCGAATATATGATTTGTTCCGTAAAATTACTTTATGCAGATTAATTACAAGTTAAAAAAAAAATTTATTTAAAAAGTTGAAATCAACACAAAGTATGAAAAAAAATTTTAACGTAAATTTACATTAGATAATTTATGCCAAGTATTAATAAGGAAAAAAAAGAAATTTATAAATCAACAAAAAAAGGAAAAAGAAAGTCAAATTTAATTTGCCTAATCATCATGGTTTTATAGTAGTTAAGTGATAACAATTATAATATAGAAATCATTATATTTTAATTTTGCTGACCACTTAATAACTTTTTGTGGCCAGTCTCCATCGGTAAATGAAGATAATATGTTATTTTTACTTGATAATAATTTATAAATTAATATTAAAGTTCATTTATGGATGCATAACGGTCAAATTTAAAAATTTTTTATATTTTGAAATACTGGATATTTATTTTTTGAGAGATGCAATACTTGTAAACCTATTGAATTCTTGACATTTGTAAAACAAAAAATAACTTCATTTAAGATGAAAAAAGGAGATGACGAACAACAATTAAAGTAATAAAATGCATCAAACAATTAATTTTTCTAAAAAGAACAAACAACAAAAGACCAAGTATTTATAACTTCATTTTTTATTTTTTATAAACTTTAAATCCAACTTAATAAAAAAACTCAAACGGCTAATGTAACAAAAAAAAAATCATCTTTAGACCTAATACTTAATATTTTGCGACTTTATGCTCTACTTTATTAAGAACGCATCTACAAACAATTAAAGTGGTTTAATATTCTATAAATAAATTTTATTGATGATTCTAAATGTATAAAATTGAAATTTTTTTTTTTGAAACATAGGATCATAATCCGCCTTTGTTGTGTATTTGATTTATAATTTTTTTTTATCATTTAAATGTTAAATTATATAAAAGTCGAAACTTGCATGCAACAACATACAATTAGTCGTGAAATTTATTCTAAAAATATTTTTTTACGTCTTGACATATTTTGCAATTTTTACGTTTCGAAAAAAACTTTTAATTGAATATAATCATCTAATTTTCTAAAAAATTTAAAATTTTCTAAAAATCGATAAGTTGGAAAATTATCGTGAAGTTGAAAAATGAGATCTTTTACTAGTAATATCTAAAATTACTTAGCTAAAAAAGAATGTGATTTTAAAATCTAAATGTTTTTTTAATAAATCAATTTTGATTTATGAAATTTTTTTATATAAATACATGAAAAATCGTATTTAGATTGTACAAAAAATTTATCTTAAGACTAACTCACATAAAATTAATTAATTATCTCAAGCCAATTGAAGATCATTTTTCAAAAACTCAGAAAAATTTAGATATTAATTTATATTGATAAATAATAAGAATTCGAATTAAGAAACAAGTCATTTTAATATGTAACGATCTCTTAATACACACAAGGAACCTAAATTTTTTCAGAAGAAGAAGGTTTTTAAAATATATATGCAATTAGGCTGGCCGAAAAAAATACGTATCAAGTTTAAATAAATAAAACTAATGTCTTATTTTGGGAAAAAAAATTGTTGCTCAATACATAAACCTATAAAAAATGGGGTTAAAATTAAAAAAAAAAGAGCAAAAGATGAAAAAAATATTCAAAAGATATGTTCATAACAAATATAACGAACTGCAAAATTAGAATGCTTAAATTTGAAAAAAAAATTTTTTTTCATTTCAAAGATTGTTCAATTAATAGGTATGTTAAAAGCAGTATGATAAAATCATTTACATTTAGGAGCAAGCTTATTTGTAGAAAATGTAAGATTATTTAATAGTTCAAGTAAGTTTCGAATTTTTATCAATAAAAAGGGGCTATGTTTAAAAATACAGAAATCTAATTTAAAGTAAATATACCGATTGAGTTTGAAATTTATTATACTTAGATTACTTAAACAATTTTCATATTTATACATTCCATTTCAATTTGTACGTAATTTTTGAAAACAGATTCATTAGACTGTAGTTATAAAACAATTCTAGATTATTAGAAGAACTAATTTTTTACAAAATGATCAAAAATTAGAAAATTTATTCTTTCAAAAATAATGCGGGATTGTATTTAAATAATGAATATTATTTTAATACTAAAAAGTGCGAATTTGAGAAAAATTAGCGGATAAAAAAAATTTAGTATAGATTCGGCATTTAAAAATTTGATGTATTGCCATTGGTACAAATCCATTAAATCTCATTATATTATCATTTGATCAAATTTTTGTCATATTTAACATCTGAGACATTAAAGATCCCTCACCAAATTAGCCAAATTGGATATATTTTGAATAGCAATCTATGAATATAGTAATATATGATTTTTTTTAATTTCATCATACAAATTTACAAAAACTGACATAATCATTAAGATAAGCATTGCATAATATATTCATTATATTGTGTATTTTTTCACTTTTTATCTTTTTTTAAAAAACAGGCATATGCTTGTCCATGCTAAATCGAATCTATTTAAATTGGATTGCATTTCTCTCGAATTAAGCAAAATTAAATTTTTTTCATCTCATTGCATTAGCAAATGTTTCCATTTTAAAATCATTTTAAATTAAAATTTTTAATCAGCAACGATAAAAGAAATTTTGGCATCTTTACAAAAAGAACTTCTTTTCAAATAGTATAAGTTTTTTATGGAAATTTCAGGTTTTGTAACTACGTGTTTTGGTTAGAATTCAAATTCGCAAATTTTTCATCTTGATTTTTGAATCGTAATTTTTAAAATTAACCAAATAATAATCGGCTACATTAAATTTGCTTCAATTTTTTTTCAGTTGAAATTTTAAACTCTCAAATTTTTTTTTAATTTACTCTGAAACACTCTTCGAGTAAACTTTGACTGAATCAAAAATAGTTGGATTTTTTTGATATAATATTCTTATAAAGATATTTAGTTGGCAATTGTGATCTTATTTCATGAGCCAAAACTTGTCATTGAATGTAACATTATTATTTTCAATCTATTGATATTGGCTATAAATTATATGTCCATCTGCGTATTTTTAGAAAAGAAAGTATTACTGATTTTGAGGATTGATAAGATAAATTAGATAGTAATTTTGTTTTTTTGAAATAGCGATGTATTTAAGGATAAAGCAACTGTAGAAAAGGATGTTACTAAGGAGATAAAGACTGTTCTTAAAAAGGATAACGTTATAGTCGAGTCGAAAATTCTAAAATTTAGCTATAAACTATCTTTCATATTATTAAGAGTTTGTGCCAGACAAATAAAAAAAGAGGCACTTTCTTCAAATGTTCGATTCAATCATCACCCGGGTCGGGATGAATTGTTGTGCATTAATTTAAAAAATAAAAAATAAAATAAATTTTATTGTTAAAAAATGCGAATGCCTTGCACATACAAGTATTCTTTATAAACTCATATTTCCGGTCTACGACAAGCTTCCATTCGATTCACAATGACCTTTCTAGATATATTTATATTTTGTGAAAAAAACTTTGATTTTTTTTATATGAATAAAATCGTTAATAGAGACTTTTTTAAGTAAACTATATAGTCAACTAAAATGCATACTTAGATTATGCACATATGATTTACATATAATATCCAATGGGGAGTAAATCGTTGATTAAATTGAAAAGAAACATTTAAAAATTTGAACTAGCGAATCCGTAAAAACACGTTCAAAGTATTTTAAAATCGCCCTCTCATTACTATTGAATGATATGGAATAAAAGATTTATTGAATATAAATAGTTGAATGTGTGCCAAAAATTGTTAATTTAGTTAGCAAATTTTCCTAGTAAATTTGTTTTTTTTTTTTTTTGAATAACATTTTCATTCATTTTTCAAAAACCAAAAATATAAAAAAAAATTTGAACGAGAAACGGAAATCTTTTCCTTTCAATGTTTGAAACTTTAAATTTAAAGATAATTCAGATTACCGAAAATTTGCATTTTATTTATCAACCAATCATTCATAAAAAAAAATTTTTCGAACAAAAACAGATTTTAGCTTGAAAAAAAGTATAGATAAAAAATCTCCCGAAATTTTCTTAATTAAAAATGCCTTTGGACATAAAATTTTGATGACTAGAATATAATAAATCAAGCAAATTGAGTCATTTGAAGCTATAAATAATATTATTTATGAATATGCACGCAGACATTAAATTTTGTAAAGCATTCAATCAAGTCCAAAAAAAAAAGTGGAATCAATTCAATATTTGATCACTATCACAATTCAACCACTTTAGTATTTTACTGTGAGAGAAACTACATTATTGAATTATAAAAAAAAATTTTATTGACAAAGTCTGTAAAACGATAAGGACACAATGTATTATCTTGGCTGACTAAGAGTAATTATCATGAAAATTTGTTATGCTATAATTTCGAAATAGCGGATTTACTGATATAATCAAGTAATAAGTACTTGTTAAACTGGTAACTCAATTATTCAATTTTTAAGTTTATTCGAATGAAAATAAAAAACTAATTTGATTATTTTTTATTCTCTAAGTCAAAATTCAAAAAAGATAAGTAGATTAAAAAAATAAAATAATCGATATTTTGTTGAAATGGATTAGTCAGATTATACTCACTTGAAAATCGAAAATTTCATATTCCACTGTTATAGAATTAATTAATAGTACCTTAGAATGTGTAGTAGAGAAAATATAAATATATGAAAAATAATAGAAAAAATTATTTTTTCTATTGACATCACAAAGCCAAACAAAATGACCATAAAACAATAGCTATTAATATGAAAAAATAAAGGGAAATTGAATTATTGATAATTGTCAAATTGAATTTCTTATTCAACCATAAAATTTAAATATATTTTAAAAATTGTTTTTTTGTTAGATAATCAATTGAATTATTTTGATATCTGATATTCAGTTTATTTTATTAGCACGATCTCAATAATTCAATAATTACTTTGATTTATCATCTTCATTGCTTTTTTGATAAAGCCAAAAAAAATCTTGTTATCTAGAGTGCATCCTATATATATACGGCAGATGGAATAATAGATTTTTAGGCTATCGTTTTTTTAACTTTCATTCGTCGATTGATTGATATTGAGAAATTTCAGATAAGAAAATAACAAAACGGAAGTTAAAACAATGAATAACGAATTATAGAACACTTTAGAAAGTAGTTAGATCTAACTAGTAGGCACAATGGTATTTAACTAAGTAAATAGAATATTAATAAATTGTTATTAAATTGTTTTCTCAAAACATTACTGTTACTTGGTCTATTTATAAGGCTAGTTCTAACAGTGTATTTTTAAAGCAATGTGCGAACAAAATAGTGTAGTTAAACATTATACTAATTTTGAAGCTCAATGAGATGAAACTACATTAAAAAAAATTTTTCTTAAAATATATTTAAAAACTATATATTCAAATATTAAGAGAAAATTAAAGAAATAAAGTGTTGAAAGAAAATACAATAATCAATCAATTTTGGATTAAGAAAGAAATTTCATAAAACGGACCTAAATAATCTTATTTGTCGCAGAAAAATTGCACACTTGAATATTGTATTCGCAGTTTTAAGAAAAGAAACTATTTTCGTTTCGTAATAAATTTGTTCTAGTTGCTCTATTTATCGAAAATCTTTCAGCAAGCTGTAATCGAATTTATTGCTGGCCCAAAAGCATATTAGAATTATTCACTTTGTCGTATAATAGAAAATATACATTTTTATCATTTTAACCAAAAAACTTTCTCTTCAGAATGCTTCATGTCCGCCTTATAATAAAATCATTTTAGATTGAATTAAAAAAGGTGTTTTTACTTTTATTGAATAGGATTTTGTATAAAAATTCTTTTTCAAATTGAAACGAATAAAAATTCAAATAAAAAAACTTTAGTTAATAGAGGTCATACAAATCCTTGACTATTAATGCAGCCACTGAAAAATTTCTTTAATCCACAAATGATAAAATGTGTTAATTAATTGCAATCAAATTTCTATTTTTCTCAGAAAAACAATTTTTATCAAATGCTTAAATTTAAACTAAATTTTACAGAAACACTGATAACTATCATTGAATAATAAGTTCGAGTATTTCAGGATAGAATTTACATAAGAGCCTTTATTTAAGACTTAAACAGCTTGTTTTAAGTATTGAACTATTAAACTATGCATTTTACATAAGTTTATCGACTGAGTAAAATTTTTACAAACAAAAAATTTCCTTGAATTGTTTTTTGGAAAAGTTAGTTAAACAAACAAGATGAAAGAAGTTTATGTGTGAAAATTTCTACAAGTTCTAAAGTGAGATAATTAATAAAATTTCGAAAAAAAGAATTTAATTTTATTGAATTTGAATCTTAAGAGATAAAAATTTTTTTATTGAAAGAACTTATGACTTTATCGTATTGACGAATCGTCAAAAAATGTTTACTTTATGCCTCAGATTTCATGAAATAAAAATTGATCTTGTCTTCTTTAAGTGTACATAGAAGATTGAAATAATGCCATAAATAATATTTATATAAAAAAAATTCTTTTTTTTGTTAGTTTGATAATTGAATGATTTAAATCGATTCTTTATAATAATTCTTCTAAAATTTATTTGAATTTAACCATTCTATTCTCTGTTTCAATTCTTTTCTTTTTTCATTTAGTGATTAGTTATTTTCACACAAGATAAATTTTATAAGATTCAAAATTAAATTAGAAAGTTTTCAATTTTATAAAAATCATAAATTTTCCGAATTCAAAAAAAAAGTATCATTGACTGTCTTTTTTGTTTTAGAGAAGATCATAATTATATCAATGTAATCAAATCATTCTATGAATTAAATTTCAACTTTCTTTAAAAATATAAGTTAGTTTGCACAATGAAAAATTTCATCCCAAGATTTTTATATTATTGAAATTTTTTAAATTTGAATAATAGACGATAAATCATAAATTTCGAACTTATAAGAGTCAAAAGATTTATTCCGGGAAGAAGAGTTTTTAGAGGGAATTCAGACTAATATTTAAAATTGATATTTATTGTTTTTAAGTTGCTAGTTAATTATTGATTTCAAAGCGTTAATAATAAATAATATCCATTAAAATAAAACAAAAATGAGTAATTTTCTTAAAATCTTTTTATTTGATTCAAAAATAATTATTAAAAAATTTTCAAGGAATATGATAAAATGAGTAAAAAAAATATAGAATCGAAAATTGTTGAACATTTAATGGCTTTTCACGATAATTTAGCTAAGCCAGATTAGTTCTCAAAAGAAATTAATCTTGAAATTTTCAAGAAATATATATAGATATCAAATACAGAATTTATTAATTTTCATCCATCTAATATAGTTTTATGATGCATTTTTTTTTCAAAATTATAGCATCTGATCAATTTGATTATCCAAAATTCACTTTGAATTTAAAAAAATTTTATTATTTTAATAGTAAACCTTAAGAAAATTTTATCATCTAGGATTTACGAATTCCATAAGTGTGCATTTAGGATTTTGTGTTTGAAAATATATGATCTAAGATCATTAATAAAATATCAATAAATAAATATTGAATTGATAAATAATGACTTTTTTTTGATATTTTCAAAAAAAAAAAGTAAAAAAATAAAAAATATATTCACATTAATAAATATAGATAATAAAAACTGCCTTCATCAACAAGACAACAATTTAAATTTTTAATTTTGTTATTCATATTATTCAAAAAGCTTTATAAAATTATTTTAGCTTGAAAAACCTACTTTTAAATTTTTTTTAATAAAATTAAAAAATATTTTCATAGCATATCAGATCAAATTCATCAGCTTTTATCGATACGTTTTCTATTTTTTTATAGATTTGATATATTAGAAAATTAAATTTGGTTAGTCCATCAGTAAAAGATTATTTCTTAATAAGAATTTACTAAGAAATGGAGGCATATTTGATGCTAATATATAAATTTTATAGTGTCGATATTCAATAAACAGGAATAGTTATCAGACTGCACTTATCTGGCCAACAGATAAGTGAATTTTGTTCTATTTATTTATTTATTAATACTGTTAAATAACTAGAAATCAATAATCGACAATTCGACATTTGCTTTGCACAACAAAAGAACGCGAAGACAAAAAACTAAATAAAATAATCCAAAAATTACATAGTAAATAGTCCCCCTAAATTTGTTGGTTTGTATTTAAAAATAAGCAAGAGTAGCTTCAGTACTTTGTGAAAAGTAGTTGCTTACATAATTCTCTAATCTATAACTTGTATGTCAATCTATTCTATTAAATGTTTTCTAAAAAAATTTTATACGATCACGAATGCTAAATAGAATTTTTCAAGCATATCTTTACACCAAATTCTTCTCCTAATAAACATCGAGCACCATCACTCGAATGCGTAGTCTATGTTCAAAATCTAAAATTTTAAATTGTTTATCATAGCACAATGTTAAACTTTTAATATTTACGTTCTGATCTTTTTTTATTGTTTCAACTGTTTTTTTTTGTTGCGAATGATGAGAAATCAGTTCGTTGTTAATGTTTTTTACTGAAAATGATAGTTTTAAATTTGTGTTGCTTTTTTTAAAGTAGTCAAGCTTTGGAGTCATTCACTCTCGAAATCTTTTATTTGAATGATTCGAGCACAATGAAAATTTTATAATTTTTCTATGATTCACAATCATGTTTCTAATTCTAAGTATTTTTTGTTATATAAAGTGTAAGATGTCAATGTTATTTGCTAAGAAATTGTGACTTAGAAATATTTTCTTTTGTATAGAAAGCATATTTATGATTACACTTAGAGTTATTTGATCCATGATAATACACCACCATGATTTTGAAAATTCGCATATAGAGGCCATCTGTGTAATATGTGATGCTTAAAACTCATTTTAAAAATTTTCATAAAGTTTCAAAACCATTATTCGTACGTATTTTCAAAATAACGAAAGTAATGGTCGACAAATATGATTCTCACTTATGTTGATAAAAGATAATGTTCAAAGTTTATCATGAAAATTATTACCATTCAATAGTTATCATCATACAAACTTTTAAATTCTGAAATTTCGTAAGTTAAAAGTATACACTTAAAAAATACAAACACTTGATTACATAAATACTTGCTAATGTACAAAAGTGGATTTTTCACCGAAAATTGTAGACGTCTAAAACGATAAAAGTCTAATCATAAATGTGATGGTATTAAAACTATTAATAAAAAATGTATTACAATAATGAAAACCTTAAACAAAAAGTATAGATTCTTTTGATATTATTTTAAAAATGATTTCTGTCTGTTTTATTGCTTTTGTGATAACAAATTCGGCTTAAGAAATCGGAATTTTCCATTAGAAAAATATCTTAATTATTTTTCAAATCAAATTTTTCAATGATATCAAAGATATTAGGAACAATAATAATCTTAAAAAATTTCAAATATTTTAAATTTACACGAATTTCCAGTGCAAGTTAAATTCGAATGCCGATTCGTTGTAAAATTACACAAAAAAAAAGAATAGTATCAAATTTAAAATTTCTGAATAACAATCTATTCTTATTATAGAAAAAGATCAAACTATATAAAAAAAAATTTTATTATCATCTTCACAAACTTATAGTATTCTTAATTACTGATATTTGACTTATATAAACCTATAAAAATATTCATTTCAAAACATTTCATTCCAAAATTTATAGCATTTTTCAATTAATTTTTTTCTCATATATTTTCTTTATTGTATGTAAAAAGAGAATGTGATTGATACCTATGTGTGATTTTTTAATGATAAAAATTAATTAAGGATTGTAAAATAAAGTAAAAAATATTTTATCGATGCTCCTCAATTTTAATTTTAGTTTGTGTAAAGATGTTTAGAACACAATTAGATTATAATTCTTTATTTTCTTTGTGAATAATCTAATCTATAAATGTGAATTTTACAATTTTTACAAAAATTTTCTTATCAACTTCTGTGAATCTTTGCTAAAGAAAGTAAATGGAAAATCTATTAGAAAAAGCAATGAAATAGAAAATTCAAATTCATGAGTTGTAACATTCGAAAATAAAAAGAACATATTGCTTTACAAAGTAAGATAGTGATTTAATTATTATTTTTTGATTTAAATTGATTTAATTTTTTCAAAAAACAATCTTTTATTGTTTTCGTGGTGATTGTTCGAACAAATTGTTTATGTAGATATAATTTAAAAAAAAAAATCAAATTTTCAGAGATAAAAGATATTGTAAAACTTGTAATGATTTACATTTAAATGATCCTTAGTAAATGATTTCTAATTTTTAGAGAATAATGGTGAATTAACAACTAAAACCTAGAAATCACTAATTGATGTCAAATTAGAGTAAATTGTACTTGCTTTCAGAAAAATGTTCACATTGAAAAACTTATTGTTTTGATTAGTTTAAGACCTAGAATTAAAAGCTGTTCTATTAGTGATGTAATTATTTTGAATAATTAAAAAACAAAAAGAAAATCAAGGCATAAAAGTATTAAAATTAGAAATTGACTCTGTGTTTTGACAATAATTTACTTATTTGAATGTTTATTTAATATCTTAATCATTCAATATTTTAAAGAAATTATTTTCTAAATTCTAACAATAAAAGATATCAACAATTAATTAACATGTGATTGTTCAAGTAATCGGAAAAAAATTTTAATTTTTGAAAGCATAACTAATTGAAAGTAATTTTAACCGCCTCACTACACATCAAATTATAATTACGTTGACTTGTACTTTTTGTATTTTATTGATCGGTATTTAAATCAGAAATTTGTATTCAGCAAATCATCAATTAGAGATTAATAAAAATTATTCTTTCTCATACTATGAAAAGTAAAAATCTTAATCTAATTTAAATCAAGTTACTTAATAAATCATTTGTATCTATTTAGACATAAAAAAGTAATAATTAGTAAAAAAAATAAAAAATAAAATTTAAATTGCAACTTATCAAACTTTCAGATTTAATTTCCTTTTATTAGGCGATTCCAATCGAATTCACGACTGATGATTTTAATTTAATCAAAATAAATCTGAATAATCAAAATTCGATATTTGATATTTTACTCAAAAAAAAATTTAAAGATTGCCCATTCGTTTAGATGATTTTTTTTTTCAATTTTGTTAATAAGATAAATTAATGTGCTCGAAGAATTCATGATCAATTAAGCTAATAAATCTAAAATGTCTGAATATGAAAAAAAAGAAAGCTCATTAAGAAGACACAAAAATTTGAGAGACGATTGTTAGGAATTAAAAATAAAAGTTATCTTTCGGTCTATGAAACTTAATTATTATAAAATATAAAAAAATATAAAATATATTATAAAAATGTATTTATGTGTGATAATGTTCAAATTTATAACAAATGTATATGATGTATCATAATAAAAGAATTAGTGAATTTAAATCTGATAAATTATTTGATTCACATTATAAATTTGGCAATATAAACGAGTTAACTAATAATTCATTAAAATGACCTTTATCTAATTTACAGAATTGAACTTGATGAAGTTCTCAAAAGTCAATTAGATCGTTTTCAGAAATATAAATCATATTTTCAAAATTACTTTAAATGATTAATCGTATTTTTATTTTTCTTTGCCACAAATTTATTTAAGTAGAAAAACCATTGAACAAGGGTGCTTATTTATCATTAGAAACATGACATTGACTCGTGTGCAATTAGAATAAAAATAAAAATGAGCATGAATTTAGACGAATAAACATAATGTATTGAAATTGCACGATTACCTTTTAAGCATAGGAATTGAATAGAGAAAATTGAAATTTAAAATCAAAACTTAATAATTATTCCAGAATTTCTTACCCGATATCTAATTTTTTCAATTCTTTATTAACTACACATAGTGATCAACTTGACGGTAACAACTTTTTTCATTTCCTTTAATATTATGTCTAAATTATGTAAACGATTTATTCGGATTTTTGGTATTTATAAAAAAAACAGTAAAATTCATAATGTGTCTGTTTTCTCAGAACTTTACAATCTGTTTTGAATGTTTATTAGTTTTTGGAACATATATAGATAAGACACTTTATGAAATCCTACTTATAGCCATTATTTAAAAATTCTAATCTCATGTTTTCTATAGTATTAATGTTTTCAATACCCTGCTGTTTGATACATTATCTGGTCACTATAATAAACTTTAAATACTAAACTCAAGAGAATGTTTTTATTCAAATTTCTTAAATTTCTCAAAAAATACTAGAAATAATTTCTGACTAAATCATGCATCGTTCTGTTACTTTAATTATTATAATTAGAATTCCTGTTATGAAATTGTATTATACACTGAATTTGTATTTAAAGCGTGATTCGCATTATATGCAGATCGCTATATTTACTAGATTAAATAATGCAAAATTAAAATTATAGCTTTATGATCAAAATACTTTTCTCTTGATTTCTATACAATTCAAGATCATGTAGGGTTATTTGATTATAATTTATAATTATGATTTCTAATATATCCAGTCACCTGATTAATAATAAAGGATAAAATCTTAAATATTTACATAAATTAATTGACAAGTATCAATGATCACTGTTTCATACAAAAATTTGAATAGGATCATTACTTTAAAATATATCTTAATTCGCATTATGTAGTAACAGTAATCATTTTATTGTTTGCGTTTGAATAAGAATTATTTTGTATTAAGATTAAAATTTTATTTTACGATTTATATATTTATTTCAACTAAAGTTCTTGAATATAATATAATTAATTATTTTAGTTATAACTTATTTTTTATCAAATATGCCGATTTAAAATTATTTTGAATATGATAAGATAGCATTTAATTTCTTTTTTTTTTTTTTTTTGTGATTGTATCATATAACATTTAATATTAGCATTGGATATGTTAAATTAATCAATTATTGTATCGTCATGAAAATTTTTTTTCTAGATCAATTCAATTTAATTTATTTAATAAATTTTTTTTTCTAGATCAAATTTCATGTTTGTAAACCCTTTTTTTTATTTTAAAATTCAAAATATTTCTTAATTTTTTTATTTTAAAAATTTTATTTTAAAAAAAATGAATGATAGTAAAATTTTTAAAATTAGATATTAAAATAAATTCATTCCAGAATATATACAAGAAATATTTTTTTGAATTTTATACAAAACAAAAAAACTTATGTCTAAAGTGTCCTAAAGTGCATATATTGAGAAAAAATAAAAGTTTTAGTGTACGCTCTGGATATATACTTTAGACACGCATTTTTAAGCATATTTTACATTTATTAGTTTGCTTGTACTTAGGCAAAAATAGGAATCTTAAGCAAAATTTTAAATTCATTATAATTTTATGATTTTTTATTTAAAAAAAATTTAAATTACACTAATTTCTCAATACAAAAATCTTTTTTCTGATTTCTTCTTTTTTAATTTTCTTTTCAAAATTAATTTTTTTAGTTTCTTTTCACAAAAAAAGTCTCTTTTAGATTCTGTAAATGTATTAATTTTTTTCGAATCTAATTCAAGCAATATAATTTTAACAAGAAACGAAAAGAAAGTTTATTAGTATCACTAAAAACAGTTCACACGTTTCATTCGATGATTCATTAGAATTAATTAGCGGGTATTCATCTATTTTAAGAGAAAATAATTCATTGTGTTCATTCTATAATTCGACCGAATTGCAATCAATCGAAGTTTTGCAGAAAGTCGACTCAAGAACCGACAAAGATTCAACATCTAGTTCATCACAACCATCAAATTAAAATTTAAAGCAAACCTTACTCAAAAATGAATCTCCAAAATTTTCAAACTAGTGAATAGAAGTTCGAATCTAAAAAATATAAAAAACTTGCTACCAAAAAATTAGCTTTTAAAGATTCTCAATTTTTATGATGATAAACTTGGTACTTTGATCAGATATATTCAGATTATAATAAGGGACTATTGAAAAATCTGAGATTAAGCAATGACACTATTACAGTTAAAAATAGTGTGCAAAAAACTTTTAGTTGAAGGATTGATAAGTTTGGCTATAAAAGAGATTGTAAAAGAATGCTGAGACGTTTTAATCAATTAGCGATTGAAAAACTTACGAATATTTTCGGCGTTCATTTTTTATTTAGCCCCGATTTGTTTGTTTGGTGCTATAATCACTATTTACTTTTGGTCTATGTAATTTCAAACCTTTGGGGTGATGTATCAAAAAGCTCTTTAAGTCTACCTTAATGAGTTTATTCATTTGTTTTTAGAAAAAATAGAAGAAATATATAATGAAAATAAATGCACTTTTAACACGCACTTAAATGCTCATCTTAATGATATAGTTTTATGGCTTGGTCTTTCGAAGTGAATAAATTCATTTTATTTCGAACATTTAAGTGCGAAACTAAGAAATTTTGTGAAATTCAAGTATTCTCTTGGCGAATTAGAAAAAATTATTTATTACAATTCCATTTGGATTTAAACAAGTAAAATTATTATCAGCAGTTTTCATTCTTGAGTGATATATTAATGCGACTGGGTAAAAAGTGTTTCAAACGACATAAAATGAAATAAGATAGATTTACCTCTTTAAAAACAGAAAAAAGAAAAAAATACTGTGACCATTTTATAAAAACCGATTGTAACAATTTTCACCTTGAAATTAGATATTTCGAAGATGATAAAGGGCCTAATAATTTCAAGGCTTTAAAAATTATAAACTTGTGTAATTTACATTTCAAGTATAAAAATCATAATTGGAAATTAGATTTTATTTACAAAGCCGAGATTAGCATTGTCAAGGTCATATTGCCTATGTTTAGTATTATGAAAAAAATACATTTTGTGATTAAATTCAAAGATAGAAAATCTAAATTTGAATTTTTAAGAAACGGTCTTTTAATTAAATTAGAGTATATTGTTTATAATTAGATCAATTTAAAGGACTAATAGAATCCTCAATTTTTTTATCTAAATCTTCTAATATTTTCGAAATATTTTATTATTCATGCTTTTATTTTTTTACATTAATTTATTAAAGATTCGTATAAAGAAATTCTTTTCGGATAACAAAACAGGCATATAGAAAATGAGATGCAGCTAAGGCATATGAAATTTTTATTTATTTTAACTTGCATATTCCAAGCATATCACAATATATATCTGAAATATGCATCTTCTAAATATATTATTTTGAATCTATTCCGCGCATAAAAATTTTTTAGTATGGGCACAAGAAAAATTAAAAAAAGAAAATTTTTTTTACCATATTTTATTTCACAAGAAAATTAACGCATTAAATGATACTATTTTAGTTTCAATTCACAATTAATCAACTTATCACATAAGAGTGTAACTCAATAAGTCGAGTTTTAATAAAGACTTTAGATTTAAAAAATAATTTATATTTCAAAGCTAAAACAAAGAAGCGATAAACAATTTACCGAAAAATTATATTAATAAAAATTTTCAGATTAGAAAAGATAATATTTTTAAATAAAAAAAATTCATCTTCCTGTCATAAAATATATATCGAACGCGTCATGGAGCATAATGATTATAGAAAAAAGATGCATTACAAGTTGCAACAAAAGACTATATTAGATTTGAACCAATTAGTCATATATTATTAATAATCAGTGAGAGATAATGATAAAGTTGAAATAATTTTTCTCAACAAAAAAGAGCATCTATTAAAGGTTAAAAATAATTTTTTATTAAAAGGAAAAGTTTATTTACCATTATGAAGATAAATGAAAGCTAAAATAGTATCAAAGAATGATCATCATTATAAAAAAGATAAATATAATAGGCATAAGGCTGAAAGAAAAAAAAATTTAATTGGGCACATATGGAGTATATAGAAAACGATTCGCATTAATAAAATAAAAATCTAATGATTGGCAACGGAACATAGCACCTAAGAGATTTCTTTAAATTAATTAAAGGAACATTATTTTTGTGTAATATATTTCTAAAAAACCGTGTCGAATGATTCATAAAAAAAGAGGAAATTCAGATATACAAACTTAAGTCAAGGTACAATAATGTATTTAAAATCATGTAAATTATAAACACTGCATAGTACAATTAGTAAGTGTTTGCGTCCACGCTTAAGCTCAAGTATTTCATACATTAGTTCTTTGATTTGAGTTCTGTACTTTGGAAATACATCGATCATACGCTTAATACTTTGTTCAACATTATCAACGAAGTTGCCAAAACCATCTTTTTCAAATTCAGACTCATATACCACAAACTTAAGAATTTTAAAAGGAATTTCAAGTACTAATACTTCAATCGAATTATTTACAAAATTATTTAATTTGTTCGAAATAGACGAACTAACCAGCGCAAGTACTTTCTTTTTGCTTAATGATTCAAACGTCTTTTCTACTTCTATGAATTGAATGTTTGTAGCAGCGGCTGTTTTCGATATAATAGTAGTCGAAAGGTCAGGCGATTGATATTTGATATTAGATGTATTGATGTTTGCGGTAAAATTATTGTTTGATGACATATAATTCGAGCTAATTAAACAACTGCTACTTTCAAATGTGAAATTGTTATTAAGTTGATTTATGTTGAATGCACTGAACGGACTAGATGAATAATTGTTTGAATTTAAAGTTAGCATTTCGGTCTTAATGTATTCTATAATTTCAAAACAATTCATAAGATTATTTGATCGACGATCAGAAAATTTTTCTTTTTCAAAGACGCGCGCTTTTAATTGATATAAATTTTTTTGCTGATCATTTGATTTAATTAAAATAAATAGAAATTTAATCAAATTATCAGAACAAAACTTGTTTAGATCGCTTAATGATTTGACTAAATTTTCATTGAACACTTTCACTCTATAGCCAACTGAACTTAGTTCGTGTGCTATTTGACAGAGATCTTTAAATATAAAACGATAGCGTTCATCTTCATAAGTTTCAGCATATAAAACAAGATCACAATCTGAACATTCTTCCATATCTAATTGTTCATCGTCTTCAATCACGCATTTTACAATTTTCTCAACTTCAACACTAAAACCAACGGCCGTACGTTGGTCAGCAAAAATCAATGCTTTTTCATTCATTTGATCTTGCTTCGTACTAAAATTAACTTGAAAACTTTCAATAAGACCATCATATCGCCCTCCTGTAGCAAGAATTGAATGCAAAATTTGATGCTTTTTCACTACATCATATTGTAGTTGAAAGATTAGTCTTGAATAAATATTACAATTGGATAGATTTAAAACAAGGTTAGGAACAAATTTAATTTTCATTCGAAAAGTATTGCACGAATTTTGTAGACAATCAATTATCAAACCCAATTCTTTTATTGCATCAATAGCTTGATGATATGCCTGTTTTTGTTTAGGCTGTGATCTTCTGCGCATATAGAATTGTACTAATTCGGACATTTCTTTGGCAGTATTCTTTTCATTTTCGAATAACATCTGTAAAACAACGTTAATCTTATTCAATTCCAATATATTTTTACTTGATAACATATAAGTGATATGATCTTTAGGTGTCTTTGAATATTCAGAATCATTACTTCTTGAAACAAAATTACGATCATTACTCTCAGCAATTATTCTGAGAACTTCATCAAAATTTTGTTCATCGATTTCAAAGTAGGCGAAGACAGCTTTTAAAAATTTTACTGAATTTACACGAAGAGTGAATGGTTTGTTTTTAATACCTTCAAACGAATCAATTATTTCATTTAGCACCAATAAAACTTCAACATCAGGTAATATTGGCCAATTAATACCAGTCTGAATGGTCACTATATCGTAAGCAAACTCATATAATTCTTTTGGATGGCCAACTATTTGAGATCGATAAACTTTATCTATCGCATATCGCTTAAAAATTGGTATATCATTTAGATTAAGATTGCGTGCAAGAAAACGAGAAAAAGGTATACGCAAATCATAAGGTGGTTGAATTATTGAACCATTATTATCACAAATACTAAATGCTTGATTTAAATTGAATTTACTAAGTGAATTAACAGGCGTAAATGTAGGGACAGTAAATTGTATAGCACCATACTTTTTAAGAATAATTTTGAGACGATCAGTAACAAATTGAAAAACACGTGCTTTCAGCTGTTCATTGTTAATTTGCTTTTTAGATTTGACCACATCGATTTCTGAATCGTAAACTATCTCTTCAACACTACTCATTTGACGATTGAATAGAGCATTAAGTAAAAATTTATGTTGTTTGGAGCGTGGATTTTGTATAACTTGACGAATCATAACTTGTTGCTTCGCTTCTTCAATTTCTAAAGGCGGTAAATGTTCAGATTCAAGTAGTTCGCTGGACGTTGGCCGCTCATTCGGATTATGATTAAGAAGTTGTCTAATCAAATTTTGCTCACCATCATTCAAGTATTTTTGTACATCGCTTGGAAATATTATTTCAGGTAATCTAAGATTAGTGAGTATTTTGAATCTTTCCATACCTGTTTTAGGAGGTTTATAACACATTTCAAAAAAAATAATACCAGCAGAATAAATGTCTACTTTTTGAGTATAGGTTATTTTTTTTGTTGAATAATCTTGAGATTTAGCTTGAATTTCTGGTGATACGTAAAATGGGGTTCCGACAATTTCTGATTTTGGATTAAAAGCTGATGATTGATTTGTTAAATTGCTGTTCTGATCGGATGAACGACTTATTGCTAAAACTTCTTGATTTGTTACTTGTTCTGCACGTAATAATTCATTGACGTAACCTGTCGCCAAACCAAAATCTCCAATCTTAACATGATCGTATGAATCTAGAAAAATATTACCTGGTTTCAAATCTCTATCATAAGAGTGGAAAAAAAATTAGTTTTTTTCTTAAAAAAGATTTCTATAATTATAAATAATTATTTTATAATAATTATTTTTAATCTAAGATTTACATACCTGTGTATTATATATTTTTCGTGAATATATGCCAGTGCTTCGATAAGCTCTCTGAACAATCTTCGAGATCGCCTACTATCTAAAAAAAGCTGTTGCGAATTAATTGCATGATCTAATGTTGATCGCTCGCATAATTCCATTTGAATATACATTATCTCATTAAAGGGTGATACATTGCTATTAAATTTTTTTTGATTTACTCCCCTCAATTGTCTAGTGTCTTCCAAATCTGATTCAGAATTTTTTTTATCACCATCTTGACTATCTTGAAATATGACATAGCTATCTGAAAAATCTTCATTTTTATTTGAAACTTTAGGTAAATGTAAAAGAGAATTCGAAAACAAAGACCGAGCATCAATCAAATCTTCTGTTTCTTCATCTTCATCGGTTGATTCCTGAGTAAAATATTCTTTATCTGATTTATTACTGTTACAGTCGATTTCATCTTTTTTATTAGCAAATTCATATTCGATCCAGGATGAATAATATCGAACAACATTTTCATGACATAGGCCGCTCAAATATCTAACTTCTTGTTTGATTTTTTTGTTTAAAAGCTTATTAGTGGTATTTATTTTAATCTTTTTAAGAGCATATAAATTTTGATCAAGATTATTGCGAACTTTGTAAACCTCCCCGAATCCACCTATTAAAAAATCAATAATTATTTAATAGAGATCATAAATAAAATTGAAAAATTTACCTTGACCGATTTTTGAAAGAATTTCAAAATCACTTAAACGTGAATTTTTGTTCGAAATCACAAGTTCATTGAGATTATTATTAATATTCATCTGATCATTTTCAATTTCATCAATTAAACGTGAAGTTTTCTTAAGATTTTCACTGAAAATCTCACAAGCCTGCTCAAAATAATCTATTAGAATAGGTTCCAATACCGTAACAGAATTTCGATTAAAACAATTTTTAACCAATTCTAATTCTGAACATGAACATCTATGCTCGTGCAGCATTCTAATTAGATCAGATTGTTTCATTAAGATTAATTCTTTAAAATTTAATTTTAATTTGAGTTTAAACCAGCAAATTAAAAGGCCAAAACTCACATAATCACGGTTATAATCATGTTCTACAGATTGAGTGTTAAATGATTTAGTTGGACAATTAAGTTGTTCAATAAAATCAAATAAATAGGTTTGGATAAGGGGATTAATTAATTTGATTTGGCCTATTTCTAGATTGAGAATTACATTTTCAGTATTTAAATTGCCATGAATTATTTGATTTGAATGCAGATAGTTCAATGCATCTAGAATTTGAATAAGATAAAAACTTGATCGAATTTCTTGCTGTTCAAAATTATTTAATACAAATGGTAAATCACAAAATCTAATATTATGTACATGATTTTGCAACAATCTTAAACTCACTAGATCATTTTCTAGAGTATAAGTGAAAGCTAATGGATGAATAATATTTGAATGATTAAGATGGACCAGCTTATGTTCAAATTTTGTTTTGATACTTAGAAGTTCTTTCATTAATCTTGTTTTTTCTTCTTTAGTTGCACTTAATTTTAAATTTTGGAATTCACTTAGCATATACAGTTTTAATGAATCCTTTTCAATAGCTAAATAATCTGTGTACAAATCTTCATGTAGATCGCAAGATAATTTTTGTACATGTATCTCACTACCAGATATCGTTTTAAATTTGCAATCAGTTTGAGACAATTGATGATTTTGAGTACAAACTCTCAAGCTCTTTTGATCACGTAACGAAAAACTGTTTTTAAAGGATGACAAATTAATTAAAAATCGTTCTTTAATAGTTGATATGGATAATTTGAGTGAGTTTATTGATAATGTAAATTCATCTTCCATAAATGAAGATCTTCTTAATCTTCGACTTTCATTTTCCAATAATTTCTGTTTTTCGTGCATTGCTTGTTTGAGTACCTGTTTATAGTAAAATTAATAAATTCCAACATAAAAATCTAAAGCTTGTTATCAAATTTTTTTTGGAAAAAATTCATTGAAATCATTCACTTACCTCACTTAATTTTTCTTCGTTTTGTTTATCCTTGTTAATTTTTTCTAATCTCAATCTCTCCTCTTCTTCTCGTTGCTTGAGTTGGTTGAATAACATTTGATCATAAAACGATTGATGCAATAAATTAGGAGGTTTGTTATTCTCATTTAAAAATTCTTCTACTTTACTAATGCACATAAATAAACTTTCTTCATCTTTTTCAGCTAGTTCACTACTTAATTCAACCAATTTTTTTTCTAATTGTTGCACAATTACATTAGACAAACCAATAGCTTTTTTAATTTGAATGTCACTAGGAGCTTCTTGTGGATATTTATTGCTACATTTTACATACAAATCCGCTTGAACATAGACATTGTCCGAATTTGGTTTCAATGAGATTTGAATTTCTAAAGGACGCCAAACTGATTGTCGATTATTTTTTTTTTGGTGAAATGACTGATGGATTTTACGTTCATTTCTTAGATCAATAACTTCAGGATAAATCGCTTTAATAGATGATAATTCTAGTTCTTGTCTCTCTTCATTATCTGACATTGTTTTTTAGATTGTATTAAATTTCAAATCAAGCTCGGCTATTTTCGTGGATTCATCTTAATTATGATTCAATTTTTAATAAGAAAGTGAATGGTTAGTTCATTAACTAATCTTGACCATCTGTTCTACAATCTTGAAACTTGTTTTATAAAAAGGATGTGTAAAAGAAAATAAACAAAAATTATTTTCAATGTTCCCTTTAGATGACTTGATCATTTAAAAAAAAAGCAAAAACAAAAATAATGTGGTGTACAAAAGAGCTATTTTCACTAAAAAAACCTAAACTTTCCGTGGTAGATTTTATAATAATCAATAATTTATTTTAAAAATTTTACTCATATCAGCTTGTTTTATAAATATGTTAATTCGTAAAGAAGTAAAAATTAATGTGAAAAATAATTTAAGATAAAAAAGTTTTATTAAAAATAAAAATAAATAACAATTTTTAGATAACTTAAAATAAAATTATTTAAATTTATAAAATAGATCATTTTTTACAAAATCATCAAACATAAACGCTCTAGATAGATGCTCTTTGAATACTAAGTTTTAACTCTTGGTCTTTCATGAGAAAATTGCTTTTTTTATTTTTCACTTTATTTTTATTTTCTACTAAATTCAAATTTGACAATTGACTCATTTGCTTATATTTAGCAATAGAACTTCCATTACAACTAGTTGATAAGTTTTCATTATTATTTTGTTCAATTTTATGTTGCGTAAATTTATTCTTGAATTGTTTTTCATTCAATTTAACGATTTGCTTTTTTTCGCCTGATTGATTCATTAAATATATATCTTTATTGTCGATATAAGAGGATAATTTTTTAGAGTTGATTGTATTCAAATTAATTTGATACTGATCAGAATTCGATAAATTGCTTGAATTATTTGTAACGTTCAGATTTTCTATTGATTGATTACGCAAGATTTCATTTTTTAAATAATCTACGTCGAATTGATTAAAATTAGGTTGATCCATTTTATTTGATTCCATAAACATAATAGGTAGTTGTTTGTTGAATATTAATGTATTATTTTCAGTGTTCAAAATCTGTTGTGGACTAATTGAACAATTATTTAAAAAAATTGCACGATTCGATGAGCCATTTATCAAATTATCCATTATAGGAATTTGATTAGTTGTTGGGTGTGGTGTATGTTGAAAATAGATTGGTCTCAAAATAGTTTCGCTATTATCAAATTTTTTTTGATTAATTTTACTTAATTTTTTTGATTGATCTGTATTGAATTGCTGATCTTCTTTCGTCATTCTTCGAATACTTGATTTCATATTTTTGTACTTAACATTAGAGGATAATCGCATTGATCTTCCAGAATTTTTGTATCGTTTTGTTGCTTTACGATTTAAAATAAATACTTGATTTAAATTTTTAGTTTCTGAGTTTACTTGACTTGTTTTATTTTTTTGTTTTTTGCTCTTATTTGTTCTCCATCCTGAAATCGATTGATTATTTCCGTAACAAGTGCACGAACAGACTGATGTCTGATCATTTTTATCTTCGCAAAAATCATTTGTATTTTGTAATTTTATAGATTCACATAATTCACTATTTATCTCAGATTCTGAATCATCTGATATCATATGTTTATAATTTTTTCTCTGTTGTTTGCCGAGTATATTATTAGTTTTCTTACAAAATACTTTGCTAGTCTTTTTACCAACATTTGAATTCCGATGAATTGCGTGCTCTGGTGTTAAACTATACTCACTCATTTCAGAATATTCTGCATGAGCTCTCAAATGTTTAAGATGTGCATCAAACTTTTTTTCTGAACCACTATCACTAACAATAATTTGTTTTGGAATATACGTCTTTTTTCGTTGATCAGCAATTTCAATTATGTCTGAGACTGACATTTCTTTTTGTTCTTGATTATCATTATAAGTAATTTGTTGTCTTCTGATTGTATCTGATTCATCGACATCTAAATATTCGTGATCACTAAACAAATCATCACGGTATGATTGATTTGTTCGTCGAAATTTGTTTTTGCAAAAATTTTTTTTATTTTTGGCACTTTTTTGATAATTATAAAAATGATAATTCGAATTAAATGGATAAACATGGCTTGTATTATGAAGATAATTTTCCATTGGAATAATACCACTTATTATTGATCCATTAGCTGTAATAACATCACCTTCTAATCGTACACCAGAAGCTGATTGTAATGCTGCTTCCGCTTCATCTCTTCGCTCATCTTCTGTATTCATTGTTAAAAATCTGTTATCAAATTAATAAAAAAAAATAAGAATAATGTATTCTAAATTTAAAAAAAAGTAAATAGTTTCTTACCTGAGTACTAATAAATTAATTGCAGCAGATACAACCGAAAGTCCAAATAGTATAAAAACTAGTGAAAATATCACATATTCTGGTTTGTCCTGAAGTGCTGAATTTTTCTATTAATTTTGTTGAAGAGACATAATTTTTTAGTTTTTTTTTGTTTGTAAATTTAAAAAACAACAAACTTTACCTGCAAAGCAACATAATCACCAAAACCTATGGTGGTCAATGTGATAAAACAGTAATAAAAAGCATCGAAATATGTCCAGTTCTCCCATGCTGAGAAGACTGCAGCGCCAATAGTCATCATCAAAGTGGATATAATTGATACCGAAATAATCAAACTCTGTAGACATAATGAAAATAATTTATAATGATCAATCTAAAAGTAGCTTTATAATACCTTATCAGATAATGGAATAGAATTCGTTTCTTTTACATCTGCTTTTCTGAAACGTAAACATCGTTTGCAAAAACGAAGTGAGAAGGCAACAAATGTATTCAAACGTTCACCAATACTTTGAAACATAATTAAACCTAAAGGGATACCCATTAAGGCATACAACATACAGAATGATTTTCCCAAATATGTAGCTGGAGTTGAATGACCGTAACCTATTATTTAAAAATTAATAATTAAAATCAATTTTTAAAAAACAATTTATCAAATTTTGAAATTTAATCGAATGTGAAAATGATTTTAAAATCATAATTTTTTTTTTTAATTTCTAATTCTAGAGGCAGTAAATAATTAAATTTCAAACAGATGCTAGTATTATTTTAAAAATAAAATAAAGTCAAGTGAAATTCTATTTTATTTTATAAGTATTTTTATTCCTGATGAATAAAAAAGAGGAAAAAGCTCTTTGAAAGCTATGATATATTTTTTCTTTATTTACTTTGTATATTTTATCTTATTTGTGTATTATTCAACAAATTTATAAAATATTATGATTGCCTAGTTATTAAATAAACTTTGTCTCTAAAGTTCTGGTAAATTTATTCTCTCTAAAATACGTTCTTTGTATTCTTAATTAAGAAATATTTTAACATTAGAATTTCTAATGAAAAAAAATTTAAATTTCAAAGCTAATTTTATTTGAAAATTTTGTAAATTCAATTTTGAAAATTCTTAAATTTATTTTAAATTAATATCATTAACAATATGAAAAAAAAAAAAACATTTGTATTCAGACTATATTTTGAAAATAATTTTGAAGATATATAATTGAATTCTCAATTTAATAAGTTATGCCACATTTACATCAAAATATAATTTACTTTTTTACAATTTGTCAATAGCTATTTTTCAACAAATATTCATTTTTTTTTTGTTTAACGCTAAATATAAAATTTTTTTTCAAAATTTTTAAAGTATCTAAATATTTATTTTTACGGCAGAAATATTTTCCTTTTAATTTCACATATTTTTTACGACTAACATTGAAACTTCTTATTGATCAGAATTTTTTTAACAATTATTTTTAATCACATTTGTCAGAAAAGTAAAAATTAAATTGTGTAAAAATATATAATTTAGAAGCTTTCAAAATTGTTAAGCTAGAATGATAAGGTTTTTCGGGTGTATGATTTGACACTTGATTTTAATAATTTTTTGAAATATCCAAAGATAATTTGATCACAAAATAATCAAAAACAGGATTGTCTTACCTATTGTCGTTAGAACTGTTGTTGCGAAATAGAATGCGCCACTAAACTTCCATTGCACTCCTGCTTTATGAGGAACATTTTTAATGACAACTGTAGTGAGAATACGAAAATCATTTTGAGATATGTTGTACTTTTTCATAATTATATTCTCAATTCTATTCAATGCTGTTCTTTGCATCATCTCATGTTTACTTTCTGCATAGTCAAAAAAACTCGCCCCACAAAGCAGATACGTAAATGTACCAATTATTAAAAAAAGTGTTCTAATATTCTGTCGTTTCATCATCTCGAATCGAGTTTATTGATGCTTCTTAAAGTTACTTGATAGGTAACGTTTATTAAGCGCATTGAATAATAAGGAGATAGCTACTTTTTATTGATTTTTTTTTCCTATTTAATTAATTA
Organism: Acarapis woodi; assembly: GCA_023170135.1. Classification (NCBI taxonomy): domain Eukaryota; kingdom Metazoa; phylum Arthropoda; class Arachnida; order Trombidiformes; family Tarsonemidae; genus Acarapis; species Acarapis woodi. Next base: position 995 of record BLXL01009963.1, on the reverse strand, counting down.
TAATTCACATTATGCTTCTGGTCAAAAAAAAATGAAAAAATCAATTAAAATAAAATAAAATTATGATAATATTTCCCGAAAAAAAATTAAATTCATAATTTAATAGCAAAAATAAAAAAAAAATGGATAATTTAATGATCTTAAAAAAAATTTTTCAAAAAATTCTCAAAGATTTTGTCTATTGATTATTACAAAATTATTTAAATTAAAGAAATTTAAAAATGATAATTTTAAGAGTTTCATATGAATTTTTTTAACGTCTAATGTTTTGCATAAAGCTTGAAAACCTAAAATCTTCAATATTTAAATTTAAGATTTTCCATAGCAAATTTTAAAAAACTCTTTTGCATAAAACAAAACTACTATAATTTATACGAGTATTAACAAATATAATAATTTGTGAATTCATATAATTTGAAACAAAAAAGAAATATTCGCAATAGTTTTAAATTTTGATGAAAAATGAAAAAAACTATGCCGGAAGTTAATTTTTGAATCAAAAAATCTAGCTATTAATTGGTATTTTATGTATTATTTTTATGTTATAATAAAAAAAAATTGAGAAAAAAATTATTCAATTAAACGTGAATTTAGTTTTATAATTTAAAAACTCATAATAAAATTTTTATCATTAAATTTTAACAATGAATAAAATTTATTTCATTATCATCATACTTTATTTCTGAGTTTTTAACAAATGAATAATATCAAAATTAGAGTTCAAATCTAAATCAAATGTTTTAATTAATAAGATAATAGATATTTTTTTTTTCTTTTACTGCACAAATACTTATTGTATATTTGTAAATTCATATTGTCATTTCAAATTAGGCTTAAAATTTGTATTATATAGGTCCAAATTCTATTAATTTATTAAGAAAAAAAATTGTGGATAAAATAATAAGAACTAGGTTCATTAGTAAGTAACCAATCGTATAAATTATACCTAAATACAATTTTACTATTCAATTCGATCGTTCGAACAGACTTTTGTA
>BLXL01009962.1:0-47630 GCA_023170135.1 Acarapis woodi | reverse complement strand
TTTTATTGTAAATAGATAATATAATAAATGACTAATTTGAAATTAGCTGAATGAATGCCATTACTGAAATCCAACAAACATTAAAGAAATTTTTTTTAGTAATTTATCAGGATGCTGATGATGATCCAATTCGGTGGGCATTAATTCGTAAAATGCAACTTGAAGAAACGTTCCTGAAATAAATTATTGAAATTATGATTTAATAATTGCAATTTTGAATTATTCAATAAATAATAAAAAATTATTCGAAAAGATCATACCTGTAGCCAAACCTTGAAATGTTGCTGAAACAAATTTACCGATCACACCAGGAGTATATCCAATTAAAATGCCTAATATGATGCCGAAAGGAATTGTCGATGAGAAAACAAGACCAAATAAAATGCTTTTGTTAATCTTTGAAGCATTAATCCCAAGTGCCACGGCAATAATGCATTCATGTAAAAAAATTCCGACAAACAAATTTATAGCTTTACTAGACTGTTTTACAAGACCGAGGGCAAGTCCTTCAAACAAAGAATGCACACTTGCACTGGCAATTAACATAAGAAATCCGAAATTTATTTCATTGTGAAATTCGTTTAGATTAAAATGTGTATGAAAATGATGCAAATCGTGATCGAACGAATCATGTGATTTATTGTTAAATCCTTTTTGTGATTCAAATTTTTTCTTTACATTCAAAATCACATTCTTGTCTGATTGAATCTCTGATAAATGAGTCAATTGATTGTCTAAATTATCATTACTTTGACTATTCTGATTAACCGAATTATCATTTGATTGATTGATTTCTAATAATTTACAGGATTGTTCATCGTTTGTCTCATCATCTAATCGTAGAAATGGAATTTTAGGAGTATGATATTTGATAATAAACTGTTCCAAAAACAAAACCATAAAAAAACCCAACAAAATAGTCAATTCAGAAAGTGGATAATTAATATTATAAAGATTGGCTTCTTTAAGAAATTTTCGAAACTCATCATTGACCATAGGAACCTGCAGAAAAAAAATTAATTATTAACTAACATTTCAATACAATTAAATCCATCAAATGCAATTTTTAATTAAATAGAATTCAGATAATTTATTGAATAATTAGAATCAAACTTTCAAAAATTAGTTCTTACATTCATAAAACACATTCCAATAAAAATTCCAAGAGCAATACAATTACAATTCGAATAAATTCTACGTTTCCGTTTTTCTTCTATAAAATCTAAATTTTCTTTCAAATTCTCGTTTAGATCATTAATTTGATTACTAGTTTTTTTATTTAAAAATCTGATTGGCAAATAATATGAGATGAAAGTGCCAAAGTACATAAGTACTATCATCATCAATTGTAGCCCAATCGACATAATAAAAGATAACTTTGTTTTTGATTATAAATTTATAAAATTATAATAAGAACGTGATACGCATATAGTTTCTTTTTTAATCATAATCAGTTATCAATTGATGATCCACAAATATATAAAATAAATCTATTGAATGTGATAATGTCATCATGATTCATTTTTAACTACATTTAATTTAAAAACTTAATAAATTTTGCATAAGAAAATAATATAATCCTATAATTAACTAGATAAATGATTGCACCCGTTTTTAGAACATGAAATAATTTTTAAATTTAATTTTGATTGACTAAATTTCATTTCCCAGACTCGATTGATATTCAAAGTTTACCTTGATTCCGACTTAAAAATTAAGATAGCTCTTTTCTTCAATCTTATTTAGTGCAGTGTATAAATCACAACATAATATTTTTTAAAAAAGTGTTTGATTCATTGTAAATTTCAAAAAAAAAAAAATTCAATTTGGCGGTAAGATTCAAATATTAAATACTTGAAAATGATAAAATTTTCTCGAGATTACTTGTTGATTCCGATAAATTTTTGTTTACCACTTCGTTCTGTGTTAAGAACCATATTTGATTATCTGTTAACGATCTACTGACAATCTGAAAGCATACAAAATCTAAAACAACTGATTTGAATAATTTCCAATCTAAATTATTAAATAAACAAATTTAAGAATTCAATATTTTTGAAAAATTCGAAGTAAAAATTTCTTCCTAAAAAATAATAATGTAAAAAACTTATCAATTCTTTATTAAATAATTGACATGCATGCTTAATAATTTAATGTTTCATTAATTTTGTTAGTTTATTTTTAATGAGTACAACACAAAATTTATAATTATTAATTTTATTCAAATTTTGCGTAATTAACAATCATTTCCCGACCCAAATGAAATTTTTTCTTTTAACATTTTAAAGAAAAAACAGCTTGAAATGAAATAGACATTTTTGAGAATCATTAGTATTTATTTTGATAGTTCTATCTTTAATTAGCAGGTAAAATAAAAAATTCGAAATTTGAGACAAAAGTTAAAATCTTTGTTGATAACAGAGTATAGCTTTAAAAAGATCAGTTTTATTAAATTCAGGCCACATTTTGTCTTCAATAAACAAAAATGATTCTGAACTTTCCCATAAATAGTAATCGGATTTACGAACTCCTCCACCGGTACGAATCATAAGATCAACAGGTCTGATTTTTTTTGAATTCAAACAGTCCTCGAATGCTTTGAAATCTATTTGATCTACTAACCCAACTCGAAATTTCATTACTGTCAAGCTGCCAGCTCTATAATAAAAATTTCATTTACTTGCAAGAAAATCATAAAAAAATCAATTTACTTGCATATCTCATTGAGGCTAGAATAAGCGATGTTTATGTTTACAGCCAATTTTCGGCTAAATTAAAAAATTTTAGACTTTTGATAATTCAGTTATAGTTTAAATGGTTTTACCTTTCATTTTTTGAAGGCTTTGTCTCCAGTTCAAGTTTGTAACCTATTTTTTTTAATTCTTCTGGCAATAATGATATTTCACCAACAAATCGAATATGTATCCCCATTTTTTGAAATAGAGAGCTAAACAAAAAATTTGTATTTATTAAAAACTCTGAATCTGTGTACATATTAAATAATTAATATCAATGAATTGATGACTCACATTTTATTGATGACATTCTCTTCTAAAACCTCTCTTAAACTTTCGAAAATATCATTCTGCTCTTCTTCACATCGCCCAAAATTATCTAAACTAAACGTGTAAAATGAAATCTCTTGAATTGAATATTGATAGGCAATAAAAATAAACTGCATTCGATGTGAGAAATAATTTATTAATTTATGTACTTAATTTTGTTCAAAAAATACTTTGACAAAAAAAAACTTGCATTAATTAAATTTTTTGCACCCATTTTATAAACTGATTTTTTTGAAATATTATTGATTTTTGAATATCTTCGATTTCCATCCATCACAAACGCAACGTGTTTTGGAATTTTTCCACATTTCACTACATTATTATTTATAATCCCTAATATATTAGTCAAGCTAAACATTTTCTCAAGAAATCAAAGTAATTAATTTTTTAAAACTGAATCGAAAAATAATTTTAGAATCTGATTTACAAATTCTAATTTTAAAATGATCCGTTTTTTGACAAATCCTCTACTTTATAAACAATTTTCTTTAGCGTCAATTTCTTTTTGACTTCAGCCTCACAATATTTCAAAAATTAAAATTGAATTGTGGCAATTAAGTGATTTTTTTCACGGTGAAAAAATTAAATTCATTCGATTCGATAAATAAATATTTTTTACCAAAGCTTATTTATATTATGCAAATTGAAAATTGAAGATAAAATTAAAACTAATCAAAATTTAAAATTTCTAGTCGTCATTCTAATGATCAATTGTTCCTTTAATTTCAACCCTTTTTTATATTTTCATTTATTAGTCATTTTAACAATTATTTTTAACTTATTCAACCTTGTATTTTTTTTTAAATACATCTAAATGATAGTTTACATAAAAAAATTCGAGATTAAACTCTAACTTACCAATCAATTTCTTTTAAAAACCAAAAATTAGAAAATAACATTGATAAAATGAACCATTAAAATAAAAAAAAAATTCAAAAGTCCCTGCAAATCGAATGTTCGAGAAAAAGTCATATAATAAATAATAATAATAATAAATAAAAAAATAAGTATAAAATAAAATTCAAAGAAGTTAAAACTTTTTTTATTGGATGGAATAAAAATTTAAAAAAAAATCATCAAAATTAAAAAAAAAGGAAAATAATCAGCTTTAAATAGTATAGTATAAAATTAAATTGGACAGTATTAAGTTGCTGGTTAATTTGAAATAATATTGATTTTATCAATTAATTAATTTCCAGATTTCTAGAAGCGACAATAATTATCCTTCCCGATTTGGTCACCTATAAATGTTAAATAACTCGAAACTCTCGAATATGCTCCATCACCCGTACAAAAGACAACATATCCACCGTTCGCATTTGTTCCTAGTACATATGATGCATACAGAAAAAAGTTTTGTATAATATTTATCAAGATTAATTATTATTATTTATTATTTATTATTATTTCCAATTATTTATAAAATTTAAAAAATTATGCTTGAAAATAATTGCACTCCGTAAAAAATTTGCACAAAATATTGGACTAGTAACCCCACAATCGACAAGAGGTCTCTATTTGACAAAATGATTGGAAATATTTAGAAAAAAGAAAAAAAAATTGAAATTTTAATTGAGTGCATTTTCAGACATCTGTTCGTTAATATTGTGTACACTACCCAAAATAATGAAAACTGCTTGATTTTTTTATTGATCTATTTGTTTTTAATGTATATTTAAAAATAACATGAATTGGATATTTACATATGGTAATGCATATGTTGGGTGAATTTTTTGCATGAATTTTATTTAATAATCACCGATTTGAATAAACTAATAAAAGTTATGATCTAATCTGAAGTTTATTTTTTTTTCAAAACTAAGTAGATATAAATCAAGATATATTTTTTTCTTATTGTTTAAATTCTGAATTAAAACTTTTTAAAAATTCTTGAAACGATTAATGCAATTAGAACCGAGTAGAGCAAAATTCAAAATATTTTTTACAGATTCAAAAAAAAAAAACTGAAAATTGCATTTCTTGTTTGATGAAAAAAAAAGGAAAATAAATTAAATAAACTTTATTTTATTAAATAAAAATTATTACAAATAATGAACACATTCCAATGATTTGATTATCTGAATACGTCTTTAATTAAGTAATATTGATTATATAATAAAAATATAAAAAATATAGACTAATACGAGACAGTAAAAAAAGCGAAATCGATCAATAAATAAAGTATAAAGCTAGTCGTAGTTGTTTGATCCTTGTTTTTCTTTTACTTTTCTTAATCTTTCGTAAAATGAAAAATATATTTTCTTGACTACTTCGTTATCTACTCTTGTCCAACATTCCTTTAGAATTGCAAATACTTCCTTTTTATTTTTAGGCTTTCTCTCTAACCTAGTTAATTCGTCATTCATTTCATTTTGCAGTAAGTGATGCACATTTTCTATTGGATTCAAATCTGGTGAAAGTGGTGGCCAGTACATTGTCTTTACATTTTCTTTTTCTAATAATTCAGCTACAATTGTTTTTGTTTTCTCTTTATTCATTGCGCTATGTATGCTGGCGTTATCTTGCATAAATATAAAATCATCTATTTGATTCTTGATTGCAGGTATAGCTCGCTTGGCAAGCATATTAACATAACTTGCATTATTAAAAAAGGCAACTTTGAATTCTTCATCCTTTTTTATTCGTTCTCCTTCTTCATTGAAATATTCATCATTTTCCGCCAAAAATATTTCACCCTTTCCAAATGGACCGATGTAACACCAAACATTTGTTGAGGTAGATAGGTTAGGTCTATTTGTGTGATTGATGTTTTTTTCGTCATATCTTTCACCTTTCCTTCTTCTAACTAATTGATGATTGTTTGTTGGTTGGCCAGCAAATAATTTTTCATCGGTAAAAATGATCTTCTGAGAATCATCGAAACGTAATAGCCATTCCTCCACAAACTTTAATCTAGCAGCTTTTTGAACATCTGTTAATTTTGGCTTTTTAAGTGCACGATACGCCTCTGTATTAATCAAATTAAAATATTTTCTTTAAAAATATTGTTAAAACATGTAGAGAAATAGTGTCAAATAAACGATGGAAACTTACTTATTCCATTTCTTAAGGCATAATTGTTCACAGTTCGTCTTGTGCATGTCAAGTGAATATTACGTTTAATATCATGATAATTTTTTTTCGTATTACTATCAATATATTGAATCAATTCTTTTTCTTTGCCCTCATCAAGGAATCTTGGTCTTCCTGATCGATGTTTTGTCTTCATTTCACCAGTTTTTTTAAGTCTCTCAAGCCAATATTTGACCGTTTTCAATAGTATTTTTGTGCCATCTTCACGAATTAAACTTTTGTGTTGTCGTATTTCTTCCGCCGACAAACCGTTTTCAGTATATAAAAATTCTATCAGATATTTTTGTCTTTCAGTAATATTTGCTCTCCTCATTCGTTTTTTAGATCGATTATCTTGACCATTCGATGGCTCTTGTTCTTGATCAATGGATGTGTCAATAGAAGTATCGAAATCACCAATCGACATACTCGATGATTCACATTCTGTGAAACTTATATCATTAGACATATTTGAAACTTCATGTAAGTCCTGTTCGCCGAATATAGCTACATTGGATGACGAATCTTCATTTCGAGATGGACTGACGTTTGATAAATTATGAAATTCACTTCCATCATTTGATTCTGTAGCAATTACACAAAACTCGCTTTCGCCAGTATCTATATTCGACATTTCGTAATACTGTGGTTCTTCTGTCTCCATGTTGGACAGCTCATGAAACTGATGTTGATCAACAATTTCCATAGATGATAATTCATGAAATTCAGGTTGAATAGAAGAATGCATACTAGATGATTCGCCAAATGGACGATTCGTTGAGTCTAAAATCTTTAATTCAACAATTTGTCCATTATCTGAAGTAAGACTTGATGTGTCTTCGTAATACTGTTCGCTTGCTTCGTTACCAATTAATCCAGTTTGAGATAAGGTTGATGGATCAGCATGTTCGTCTTTAGACGAAATATCTGATATTATGTCATTATTAATGGCATCAGAACAATCTTGTTGATTTGAGATCTCCGGTTCATTTTTTACGTCTGAAGAGACATTTGATATTATAGTATCAACAATTTCACAGCATTCTTTTTCACTAGGAATATCTTTCTCTTGTTTTATATCTGATACATCGATTATAATATCATCGTTAGTAGCTTGACGTTGTTCAGTCAATCCTTGTTGTTGTGTTTGGTCTAATTTTGCATCAAATAAATTTTTTTGTTCACTTGAAGACATTTTAGCAATTTAATAATGAATCGGCGAACAATAATTAGTAAACCGTGCCAATATTTAAATTAACTTTAAAAGTCTTAAAGCTGAACAGAAAAAAATTAAAAAACGAAAAATTCACAGGCTGGATGAGAGTAGAGAAAGAAAGTAGATGATTTTTTAATGGAAAAAAATGGCCAGATTTTTACTAAGTACATGCGCTCTTAGCAATTTTTTTGTGCCACACATATTTGTCCTTCTCTACTCAAGAAAAAATTCCAAACTTTTTTCCAAAATTTTTAGAGTTCATTTTTTTTTTTTTGAAATATATTCTATATAGAAATTGAACTTTTTCTGTTAAATGCTAGGACTTAGATCAGCAAATAAAAAACCGATAAGCAAGCTTTAGTTGAAAAAAAGTGCATGCTCAATCTATATATGCCTTGTGAGTAATATGTACTCAATTTAAATATTACAAATTAAAAATTAAGTACATGATGATAATTAAGTTAAATTTGAAATAAATTAAATTAATTAAAATCAATTTAATGACAATAATTTTTTCCGATTCTGATGCTACACCAACTACTCTTGCTATTCCATTTTTAATATGCATTAAAGGACCTACATGTTCACAAAATTCAATAACAAATATGTATTATAATAACTCTTATAGCTTAGACATCTAGTTTGGAGAGAGAAAAAAACCAAAATTTTTTATACTTACCACCACTATCGCCTTTGGAAAGATAGGGTTGAGAAAAAAAATTTTAAATTTTCTATGTGAGCTTCAAGTGAATTACTTACCATTGCAAACCGAGTCACCTAAGGAAACCGGTTTTATGCAAACGAGATGGTTTTGTGAACATTCCAATGAAACACTATTAGGACTAATGCCTAAAACATTTGTCAAATTAACACTGTTTGGATTTATATAGTTAAACTTAGCTTCTTTAAGTACATTTGAAATTACAGCATTTCCCAAATATCCACTTGGTGCTAATATAGTTCTCGTGATTGATCCCCAACCTAGAAAATTCATATTAAAATTCAAACATAGACTTTTAGTTTACTTATTATTCAAACCTGATGCCAATAATGATTCAACCTTATTATCATAATGTTCAAAATAATTGGGTAGACATGCTGGTTGCACTTTCTGACTAAACGGTATAGAACCATCTATTTCAAGTAACGCAATATCACCTGGATCTGATGTGTAGCGACCTGGATCAAAGTATCTTGAATGTATTTTTATTTTGCGCACTTTATAAGTTTTTAAGCCAATTGTTTGATCATTTAGTCTATGTAAACCTACTCTTACAGTTAATTTGGATGGATTTGAATTGATGACGCAATGAGCAGCTATTCGTGAAAATTTAATTTGAATAATAAGTCAAATATATCATACTTAAAAGAAAAGATGCGATTAAATATACTTGCCAGTCATAACAAAATTGTGATTTAGAATAGTTCCGCCACATATGTGTTGATTTCTACTTGCCAATGAAATTTGCCATGGTATTGTATGAGGACCAGCTTCTTCACCACCTACAATACGAGTCGAGGAAGAAAAAGCAGGCAACAAACATTTACAATCACTGCTAGTAATTTTTTGACAAACTATCAGATTTGAAATTATCAAAATGAAATATAAACTTAAATAAATAAACATTTTAAAGAAATAAAACTTTAAAATTTTTTGTTTTAGTCATTCAGGTAGCACGTATATGATAAATAAAAAACTAATCTTTTAATGCCTTATTTATATTTTAATCTTTGTTTATTTTCATCAATTAATCGATAAATTTATTTCTTAGACATAATCATTCATTTACTGACCTAAATTTATCTTGATTGAAAGATGATTTATACTGATCGAATGAGGACACAATTTATCTATAATTAAAAATAATTAATTAAGCAACAGGTGATTTACGTCTTGTAGTGTGTAGAAATTTTTTCAAGGTATTTTTCAATTATCAAAATGATAAAAATTGTTTATAAATCTCCAGTCCAACATATTCATAAATTTAATATTTATTTTTTTAATTTTTTTTATCCATAAAGTGATTAAACACCCTTTCAATGTATGCTTTTTTGAATAAATTAAGTTTACCTTTCAAATCACCCATATGAACGAGTTTTTTTTAATAAAATTAAATTGTTTAAGAAAAATTTGCTTCTTTTTTTTATAGAAATAGACACACTTACAATAAGTTTATTGAATATTAGTTAAAAATAAATCTTTAAGTTTCGATTGCAAATAAATATAATGCAAATTTTTTGAAAATTTTTTGTATTTTTTTTGGAACTTATCAAATTAGCTTCACATACTTGCATGTTTTACATGTATTTTAAATATTGATAAAAAAAATTCCGTTTAATTTGAATTTATCTAATTTTTTAAGATAAAATTCAAAAATTATAATCATTGATTTGATTGACAAAATTTCTGACTAAAAATATTCTTTAAATAGAAAATAGTGAATCAAAATTCTTTTTTTTATTAAAAAAAATTTATTAGCACAGGAATTGAGTTTGAAAAAAATGTTGCAATAAATTTTACAATTTTAAATATTTCAAGATTAAAACCAATGAATATGACTATGGATCTAATTAATTATAACTTAGTCATTTTAAGTTTTAATTCAAACAGTACAATAATTTTTCCCTATATATTTTTCAATGAATGGTCGGTAACTAGCTATTTTAGTGTAAGCTCCATCGCCTAAACAATATTTAATTGTATTTTGAGATATCGGCATACCTGATCCGAAACTGCAGATTCCAACAACTGATGTTTTAGAATCAGTCGTATAATGAAGTGGACCGCCACTAAAATAATTATTTTTTTCCAAATTAAAATATAGTTTTATAGTAAATGTTAAGTTTTACCTATCTCCATCGCAAATGCTCTGACCTTTTTGTATAGGTTTTATACAAATAAGATGAGGTGATTCACACGTTGATTTGGTTGTAAATTCAGCTTTTTTTAAAACATTAGATAATTTTCCCTGATATTCATTCTTACCACTTGTGGTTGGTACTTTACTCGTGTAATATGGAATCCAGAAATAACAATTTTATAGTATAAATTATCATAATACATAACTTACAACTTACCAGTAGATCCCCAGCCAGTGGCTAATAAACGGGAATATTTCTTTTTATTCGCAAGTCCTAAACAAGCGGGTTCTAAAAGCAGTAAAGATAATCGATATTCAAATTAAATATAATTATTAGACAAAATACCTACCGATTCGGCCTTCAACGAATTTGATAGGTGATTTCAATTTTATAAGTCCAATATCTCCAGGTGCACTTGCATCGCTCGCATCGTTATACATCGAATGAATGTATAATTTTTCAACTTTATGAGTTTTCTGAGAAATCAAAGGATCATTTAGAGCATGTAAGCCAACTCTTACTTGCACACTATTAGGTCTGCTATCCCAAATACCTAAAATTACTTTAAAGATAAATAATTCAATGCCTTAATCATATTTTCGACAATATTTACAATGGGCCTTAAAAAAATAAATGGAAAATCGAATTAGCTTGCAAATAATTTTTATTGTACACTTAACTTACAGCTGTGATTATAAAATACGAATTGACGATAGAACCGCCTATTATAATTAAAGAAATTAAATAATTTAAAAAATAAAAAAAATTTTGAATTTTTAAGTTAAACACGATCTAACCGCAAAAGTGACTTCCTGAGCTGCCCAATGAAACTTGCCATGGTATAGCATTTGGTTTAACAACTCGCCCATTCACTATTCTAGAAATTTTCCTTAATTTGCATTTGCACATCTTATTTCGTTGAAATATTCTGGGTTTAATTTTCTTTTGAAAATCATGTTCAACAAGTGGATATGTAATTGTTTCATTTGAAACGAATGCCTCTCGAGCAGCAAGTTTGAATTTTGATTTTAATTTGAAATTTATTAATTTTCTAACATTTTTACGATTACTAAAAATATTTGGCCGATCAATAAAATGATGTTGACCGAAAATTGGTTGAATCAGATTAAAATCAATGTGATGTTTACTTGAACGATGATCAATAAAATTTAATGTTTGGTTCGATTCAAAAAATTTTGCCTTTTTAATCAAACAAGAAACATAAAGAATAATAAAATTAATTATAATCAATTTCATTTAAATCTTAATTAAATATGAGTTTTTTTTTCCTGTCAACAAATAATTGAAACTAAATTGTGAATGATTCGAAAATTTTTTGAGATTAATTTAAAAGACAAATTTTTGCCATGATCTCAAAAATGTTTAAAAAAATATTAACGGAAAAAAATACATTTAAGAGCTCAAAAGTTAAAATTTTAAATACATATTGATAACAAAATTAATCTTGTGAAGATTTCATTTCATTGGAAAATGGAACAAAAATCAGTTATTTTATTTTTTTTTTGCAGTTGAATTCCGACCTTGATTTCGACTGAACAAATATTGACAGTAATATGAAATTTTTTTTGTGAAGAGGTTTTTGATAATGTTATTATGTGTACAATGTATCTTGTTAATTATAACGACTGCTGCCTCATTTTAGTCTATCATTTGAGATTTGAAACCGATTTAAATCACAACATAATTTGATTTTTTTTGAATCGAATATATGAGTCACAAACTAGAAATCATTATCCAATGTTTCAAATTAAAAAAAAAATAGAAATTTCAATCTATTTTTAAAAACTTGTTAATCTTTTATTGAATAGTGTTTTTTCACATTCTTGTCATAATGTAATGTTGAAAAATAAATTGATTATTTCTACAAATTAAAATTTTTAGAATCATTAATGAATTTCTAAATTCGTGGAATTAAAAATTATTTATTAAAATAATAATTTTTTGTAAGCAAATCATACATTAAATTATAGTATGCAATCTTGAAATATTGCATTTCAAAGAAGAAATTTATATTAGAATATAGAAAATTATTTGCAAGACAACAAAACAATGAATTAAATTTCTCAAAAACTTACCTGTGAAAAAAAAACTGCTGTAATTTATTCTAATAGCGTCATCTAACTATAATTGAAAAAAAAAAATGATAAAAGATAAGAATTATCAAGTGCATATAAATTTTCAATGGACATACATAATTTCGATAGAAAATGTAATGAATTACGAATGAATTATTTTCTAAAAAAATTGCTGAAATTACTTTATTTACCTAATTGATTTATTTTAATCGGGGAATTCAAAATGAAATTAAAAACAACTAAACATGAAGATACGAGGAAAAATTTTTTTTTTTCGATTTCAACTGTATTAATCAAATTTTTACTATTTATCATTTTTTTGGCAACTTTGATTTTGCTGGGTATTTTCGTTTACTATTATTTTTATATTTCACCTTTAGAATGTAGATGCAAATTAGGAATCAATAAGCGAATAGTGAATGGTCAAATCGCAAGTAAGATTTTATGCTATAGATTTTTTTTTAAATATATATTTTAAATACATTTATATATAATGTCAAACATATAGAATATATTTCAATATTTTTATTTTAAAGATTTATTTTCTGATATCGCATATTTTTTTTTTAGGTAAAAATTTTGTACCTTATCAAGTGAGTTTGGGTGAGTTTTAAACAAGCAAATATTTAAAAAAAAAAAACATTTTCAATTTAAAATTGATCTATTTTTTTTTTAAATCAAACATGAATGTAAATAAATAATTTAAATTAGTGACTAGAGGCAAAACACCAACACATTTTTGTTCAGGTAATATTTAATTCAAAAAATTTAAAACGATTCTGATAAATTAATACCATATTTACCATAAAAATTTCAAAAAAAGGTGTGATCATAAATTCGCATTGGATATTAACAGCTGTAAAATTTTTTTTTTTTTTTTAATTTTTGAGTCCTCTCATATTCGATGAATTTATTTTCACACAGGCTCATTGTATTGAAGAATTGTCTGCTTATGAAATTCTAGTTAGAGTTGGAATACACGAACTGAATGAGACTGATTTGGCTGATCAAACATACCAAGCATCTTTAACTTTTAAGCATCCAAGTTTTCAGAGTACTGATACCTTTTTTGATACGTATGATTTAGGACTTATTCGAACATTCTTTCCCATCAAATTTGTGCCTAAAAAAATAGAGCCTGCATGTTTGAATTTAGTTGAAAAAAAAAGCTACGATGATCTTCTTGTTACAGGCTGGGGCACAACATCTAGAACAAAAATTAATAGTGAAGGCGATGTAATCAAAGGAAAATTATCTCATGTACTTAAATATGCTTATTATTTTGAGGATCCAAGAATAGGTTCTGATGAGCAAATCATCTTTGCGAGTCCGAGAATAATGAAAGATTGTATGCATTGTTTTTCATATTTCGTTATTTATTTATTTATTACAAAACTTAATATCATCACATAAAATGTTTCAAATCAATTTTTCTAATTTTAAATAATTCTCACTAATTTTGAATTCACTTTTAGCTAATTGTCATGGTGACAGTGGCGGCCCACTTTCTTTTACCCGGAATTCCGGTAACACAACCGTGGAAGGAATAGCAAGTGAGTTAAAAATTTTTGTATGAAAGGTATTTTTTTATCTCTAATTTAATTCAATAATAAATTTAGGTTTTACTTTACCTGTAAAGAAAAACGGACTAATTTATCTGTGTGCAGGTAAAACTGGTTACGCGAGGTTAAGTTCAAATAAGCAGTTTATTGAAAGTATTATTGGCGAAAATTATTGTGGTAATTTTAATTGATATTTATCAAGGACTTTATAAATTGTATAAATAAATTTTGTACTCTAAAAAATTTTTGCCATTTTGTAAATTAGTTTTATTTAGAAGCAATTCTTGAAACCGAAAATTTTTTATATATACTCAATTAGAATTTTTTTTTGAATCCGAATTCAAGCATAAAATTAGAGATTTGTATCTAAGTAATTTAGATTATTTAAAATCGCTGAAGAGATTCATGGATTTTTTTATACTCTCTCAATTTTTAATAATACCGGGCTTCTTCAAACTGTAACAATTTTTATTCGCAAGACAAAATAATTTTTTATTTTCTTCTATTTCGAAATGTCTATTTTGAGTAATATAACACACATTATTGATTTCTCGAGTGTGTTAGGATGAAACGTGAACAGAAATTCTGATATTCAAATGGCGTTGTTTCTTAACGATAAAATTTCTCAGAAAAATTTTTATCTCTATTAGGTTGAACTCCAATAAGGTACTAGTGACCTGCATAAGTTAAGTAAAAAAATTTGCATTTCAAAATTTTTACATAAGCGACTTTTGAAAAATACTGCTCGGTCAAGATTTTTTTCATATAGAATAAAGATTTTTATTTAGTGTCTTTTTTCAAAAAGAAATCATCAAAAGTCTCAAAAAATATTTGATTTTTTTTTTTTTCAAATAATTATAATAATAATTTTAACTTCGAGAAGTATAATTTTCTAATTAATTTTCAATTAGCTATATAAATGATAATTGAAATTGAAAATTTGAAAATACAAAAAACTAAAAAAAAAAACAAAAATATTACTGAGATAATAAATTTTATTAGCCTTTCGAATTCGAATAAATCTTTATTACTATTAATAATATATTTTTATAGTTGCTTTTTGTTGTTTTTATTTTGTTTTCGAAATCACGTGATAAAGGATGATCATTACAAAGTATTTATGCAATACTAGTAAGTGTTAGATAAGTACCATTTATAATGTGTTTGAGATAGACAGCATATTTCTTTTACTGAAAACTAGAATTTTCAATCAAAAGCCCGTGATTCGTGATTGATCGGATAAAATAGATTCTATATTCTGTAGAGATTATTTTATTCTTCGATTATTAAGAATTATTTATCACAAGCAAAGAAATTGAATAATAAATAAATTAAAAATTGAAAATTGAAATTTCATTTGAAAAATTTAATTTAATTAAGATTTATAGTTGTAATTAAGAGAATACAAGTATTGAATAAATAAGATTAGTGAATGCTTTATATGAAAAAATAGTAAAAAAAAGATAAAAAATCTTGATTGCAGTGTATTATTTAAGGTGATGAGAAATATGACTAATCAGCTGGTTTCAGAGCAGATTCAAGTTCGAAAAATTTGATTGCATCATCCATGGTGGTAAATTAAAAATTTTTGATTGATCTGCAAAATCTTTCAAAAGTTTTATAAGAACTTTCTTTTCATTAAGGATATCTTTTAATTGCTTTCTTTTACTATCAAATAAATTTTTTACATTCATAAGACGATGATTGATTTGATCTTCTTCCATTTTTTTTTTCTCACGATATCTGCGTGCAGCTTCTTTGTTCTGAACTTTCTTACGTTCAAGTCGTTTACGTCTGCGTTCAGCTTTTAACTCTAATTTACGTTTGATTTCCTCTTCTGAAACAACTTTCTTTGACCGCTTCCTCTTTGGTTTCACATTAGATGTGCTAGATGGACTTAATTTATCGTAAGAATGACTCACATAATTTGAATAATGGTTTTCATAAGATTCTGAAGAATCAGTGTATGATTCATTGCTTGATGGCGAGTTCGTTGTACTGCATGAAACATTAAAGGTTGATACTGAGCTTGGATAATCAATCGGTGAATTAATAGTTTGATAATCTGTTAAAGAATTTGTTTGCTGATTATAGCAATAATCAACAGGTGAATCTGCTTGATTAGTGTAAATTTGATCATTTATAGATGAATTGATGATTTGACTTAAATAGTCAATAGATTGGTCTGCATTCTCCAAAGATAAAAAAGTTAATCGATAATCTTCAAATTGATTGCTTAAACTTGACTGACTATCATCTAACATTAAACAATTGGGTGAATAGAAAATTTCATGTGCTGTGCTGAAATCTTTAAAACTAATATTATTTGCACTATTAGCAAACCTTTGTTCATTTGATACATTATTAGAAAGATCATTTGTAATTAAAGAGGTATGTTGAGGTGATGAGCCGATTAGATATGGAGAAATTTGTTCTTTGTTGGTAAAATTAGATAGATGTTGGTAAGTGTTAGAGTTATTTTGATTACTGTATTTTAGATTCTGATCATTATATAATGTACTGTTTGGATCAATCAATTCTAATTCGTTCGACTGATTTTCCAGAAAAAAATCGTCTAGGGTATCTAAATCGAAACAGTCAAAGTTGATTTGATCATTTCCTTGTTGATATGAGTTGTTTAATAACGTCAGATCAGAATCTGAGAGCTGAGGAAGCTCTTGCTTCGACAGCATTAAATCGATTAATAAATCGGCCATAATAAATAACTAATAGATATGTATTTGGTGTATCCACTAGGGATAAATTAGTTTGTAAAGGCCTAGTCATGATTGAAAATAGATTAATACGTATACAATCAAGTATGAATTAAAAATAAATGACTCATATAAAGAATGCTGAAAATAACATTATTTGAATTTTAGATTCTTTGAGTTATTTAGATAATTTGTTTGTGATGTGATAAAGCTTCTAAATTAATAAAATAATTTTTTTTACTCTTAAATCGCTTGACAGCAAAATTTTTTTTCTGTTTGAGAATAAAGACAGTCACCTTTGTATAACGGGTTTTGTATTAAAATTGAAGAGCTTTTTAAAGTAAAATTTAAAACAATAAGCTATCAAATGACTCTAGTATAACTAAATTTTATTATACTTTTATTTAAATTTTAATAAATAGTGTATGAATATTCTGATAAAATATTTGAGATTTTTTGATTGAATCTATCGAACTATTATAAATTACGATTAAATTCGAAATTTTTAAAAGACTATTGATTATAATTTGATTCATGATTTGTTGAAATTTTGATAAGCTTTAGTGAAAATTGTTATGTAACAATGGATAGTCAGATAAGAAAAAAATTATTTAATATTGAACCTAAAGAAATAATTAGCTTTGCGGTTAATGATTTTTAAAGCTAATCTTCAACAATATGCTCTAATTTTATTTTGTTCAAAGAACACAATTTAAGAATTCAAGTGAAATAATCTACAATGTACGATTATGAATTATTATATTGAATTATATTGTTAGAAAATGTGAAGATACGATTCTAATTGAATTTTCGAATATTTTTTAGAAATTATCGAATTTTATTTTTATTTGAGATAAAATGAATTTATTTTCAAAAGAAAATAAATCAAATTTATTGAATCATTTTATATTTTTAAATAGAAAAAGCATACTTACGCCATGATTGAATACATTTTAATCAAGTTTTTAAACGCAAAATAAGCGTTTTTAAAAATTTTTGTCAAAATTCAATATTTCAAGGTGAAATTCTAGGATTAGAAATATTAAAAGCGATGCTTTAATTTCTTTTTTTTTCTATATGACATTTTTTTCTAAAGTAAAAAACTTTAGTTGTAAAACGGATATTCAATTTAGTTTCAACATTTTGGACAAAATCAAAAAACGATCGAACAAGACACACGCAAGTAAAAAAGGAAGAATGTAAAACTAATGACGATTAATCAACAAGGTCGTCGTCAAGAGCAGGTGGTCAAGAGAACAGCAATTATAAATAAAGTGACATCTATCAAGTATGTAATACTAAGTAATCAATTTTTAAGAACTGGCGGTGAAATTAAATTCTAAATATAATGTCTAAACACACACTCTTTCAAACATTTCAATTTGTTTCTTCTCCAAATAATTAAGAGTATTGGTGTGTTATTTTTATATGAAAAATGTTTTTATTGGAAAATAATTAGATTGATAAAAAATGAAAATTTTGTACATTCAAGTGTATAAAAAAATTAATTTAAATAAAATGAATTTAAATTATTTTTATGAAAATAATTATCAAAATGTTTTCTAAGCATTCAAAATGATAGAAACAATATATCAATCAATCCGTCGTTATTGAAAATCAATTATAAAATTAACAAACTACACATTTGTTATTTTGCGACCTAGATTTCGGATTGACTACAGAAACAATGACTTGGTCGAAAACTTCCTTCACACCATATTTAGTCAATGCGCTGCATTCGAGAAAACAGACGGCTTTAATTTTTGATGCCATATGTTCACTAAACATTAGATAAAAATTCGAAAGTAATAATAAATTTAGAAATAATAGTTATAAGGAATGAAATTTAGTCTTAAAAATTAATAAATATATTCGGACTTACCCTTGTTCCTTTTTTACAAAACTTAAGCCCTGTGTTTTTAAGTAGGCCTGGTGATCTTCATTATCTCGTAAATCTTGTTTGGTTCCAATAAGTATGATAGGTGTATTTGGTGAATGATGAACTAGTTCTGGATACCATTTTGATTTCACATTATCGAATGAAGGTTGCGATGAAATTGAATAGCAAACTAAGAATACATCAGTCTGTGGATAAGAAAGTGGACGCAATCTATCATAATCTTCTTGACCAGCTGAAAAGAAATATTTCTTTTTATTTTTTTATTGAGTTTTTTTTGCCAATCGGATTACCTGTATCCCAAAGTGATAAATTGAATAGCTGTCCATTATGGTCGATTATAGCCGAATAGTTTTCAAATCTAGAATAAAAAGTTTTTTTTCTTAATTTCGAATATTTTGTAAATTTTAGTATTGAATAAACATACACAGTGGGGACATATTCTTTCGGAAAACTATTAGTTGTATATGAAATTAAAAGTGAAGTTTTTCCTACTGATCCATCACCAACAATCACTGTGCGCAATGGTAAGAATAGTAAATGATTAAAAAAAATAAGAGAAAAAATAAAAAATTTTTATACCACACTTAATAGGTTTGTTATTGATGATCTTCATACGTTCAGTGGGTTCAACTGAGGCCATTTCGATAGTTTGTTTCGGCAAATCAAACAGAAAAATTTTCAATTCTTCATGGATAAAATTGCTAGCAAATATAAGAATTTAAAAGATCTACATAAATTTCGTTTTTCTATTATTTTTTCTGAATAAAATAGATAATTAAAGAAGAAAGTCATTGACTATTCAGATCCAAATAAGTTGAAAAGTACAAAACAGTTCTTTCGGTAAAAAAAGTGAATATATTTTCGAACATAAAGAGAATGGTCAGAAGAATCTATTGCGCATTGTCAGACTAATATTTCATAATGAGAACGATAAAATTCGTGTGTACCAAAAAGAAATAAATCGATTTAAATATAAGCTTCATGTACAACTCGAAGATTTATGGCCTATGAAATACAGAATTGTTAAATGCACTGGAGGAAAAATTTTCGAGCGATCAGTAAAATGACTTTGATTTTATTCTTTAAACATTTATTTATTTATGTAAATTTTCAATAAATATTTTATTGAACATTCTTAGAATGAATTAAATGATTCAAATCCATTCATTTGTTTTATGCATTTAATTTGCACATTGATAAGAACTAAAATTTTTATATTAACACACATTCGAAATGATATATTCAAATTTTAAATCTAGTTTTCTTTAGAAAAATAATCTTTTGCGTTATTCGTATCAATAGTTGGTTTTCCTTGAGTCCAATTAGCTGGACAGACTTCTCCATGTTTCTCGACATGTTGAAATGCCTTAATTAATCTAATTGCTTCATCGACTGATCTGCCAACCTATAGGAAATTAAATATATGTGATTTAAATGGATAATATGAAAAATTAAATTTTTAAAAACTAACTGGTAAATCATTTATTGTGATTTGTCTCAAAATACCGTTAGGATCGATCAAAAAAGAGCCTCTTAATGAAATTCCATTATCGAGCAATACATTATAGCTTTTAGATATTTCTTTTGTTAAGTCACTCAATAAAGGTATGCTCACATTACCCAGTCCGCCCTCTTTTCGGGGTTGATTTGACCAAGCTAGATGAGAAAAATGTGAATCAATGGAACATGCAACTAGTTCGGTTTTTAATTCCTTAAATTTGTGGGCACTATCATTAAAAGCGATAATTTCAGTAGGACAAACGAATGTGCTAATAAAATGAATGAAATATTAAATAATTATGCAGTTCATAATTTGTAAAAGAATAATATATAAATTTACAAATCTAATGGATAAAAGAATAAATATAAATATTTCCCCTTGTAGTCGCTCAGTTTAATTTCTTTAAATTCGCCATTGACAACAGCTTGCCCTATCGAAAAATGAAAATTAGTAATTTCATAAGCAACAATAGATTATTTACAATTGAAATAAACAACCTTTGAAATCGGGAGCAGGTTTCTGAATTTGTAATTGACAATGATGAAATCTCGAAAATAGCGGCTTAATAGTAGTGTTGATAAGCAGATTATCCTAAAATAATCAAAAAATTTTAGAAAGTTATATAAAAATTTCTCAAAACTCTACCTACATTAATTAGTGATTTACATAATGATCTACAAATTGACAGAGCCATCATTCATAAATTGCTAATAAAGTATCCACAATATATTATGAAAAGTATATTTTTTTATTTTTTAAGTAAAAAATGAGAAAAAAATAGTACTCTTTTTTTTTTATCAGGAAGCCCTTGTTTAGGACAAAAATTAATCAATTAAAAAGAATTATTAAATAGTGATTAAAAGCACCTCTAATAAAAAAGAAAATTATAATATATAGCTAATCTGGTGCTTGGCAACCGATTGCAAACAATAAATTTACATCATTTTTCTAATTTTCAAATGATAACTATTCATAAAAAAGTTCTTGATAGGTCAAATATAAAAATGAATCTTAATCTTTTTTTTTTATTCAAAGAAAAAAAAATTAATTGGATTGATGAAATAGTGCCTTTTTATTAGATACATTTGAAGGATATTTTTCATGAAATTTCTAAATTAGTATTCGTACATATCACTATAAGCGACATAATCATTTTATAGAATTTAGGCGCACAAGACGTTCTTAAGTAAATATAATAAATCCAAAAATTTGTAATCATTTTAATTAAAAATCACAATTAGATTAATAAAAATTTTTGTAAATAAAAAGATGAGAAATTTTTTAAAAACGATTCATCATCATTCAGAAGAAATAAATTTGAAAAAAACTTATTCATAAATAGGCGAAGAGGCTCCAACTTCATCATCGGAATCATTAAAAATCGAAGTTTCAACATGTTTTTTAATCTCATCGCTATCAACTTTTTCAGATTCACCTTTTTTTGATATATCATTATCAATTTCTTTTATACTCTCATCATCAAATCGTACAGAGAACTGATTATTTGACTTGTTACCATTAACTAGCTTATCATTAACTTCATCGTCATGAAAATGCCTTTCATTTTGCAAGGACCTATCTACAACATTGTTGACAACTTGTTTTATTTCGCTATTAACACTACATTGAGATGATTGACTTGCAAATCTGCCTAAATCAGTCTGTACATATATTTGACCTAATGAATTCTTTGTTTCATCAGTTTGAATTCCAAAATCTTTCATTTCTTTTTTATCTAATTGAATTTCACTAATTGGCTCAATAATAAAATTAATTTTTCCAATTTTATCAAATTTGATCGATGATTTGATTGGATTCTCAGAATTTGACAGGATTTTAGCCAGACTCATAGTGTTCATCTCTTGCATTTGACTTACACTCATTGTGTTATTTAGAGTATTCATTGTATTTTTGACTACACTGTTTACTTCATTAACGTGTTGTTTTAGTTGTTCTTTGATCACTTCAATAACTTTTCTTTCTAAATCATTTTTAGCTTCCAAAAATTTTATTTTATTTTCTAACTTCATATTCATTTCGGTCAATTTTTCGTTTTTGAGCTCTGTTTGTCTAATTTGTTCTTCGAGTTGATCTTTTTCACTTTGTACTCGTTTATGTTTTATTTCTAAATTCTTAATTTCACATTCGAGACCTTTACACTTTTCTTCTGATAATCTAATTTGATTTTCACACTGTTCTCTTATTTTTTCACATAATTTAGCTCTCTCTTTATATTCTTGATCATCATTTTCGAAATTTGTCTGATTGTCTTCTTGATTTAATTTGTGAATTTCTTTGTTTTTTGACTTTGATTTTTTTGAATCATTTACGTCATTTAATTGTACATTTTCTTTTGGTACTTCATCTTCAGCTACTTCGTCAATTATTTTTGCTTTTTTTGATCGTGAACTATTGTCTGATTTCTCTTCTAAAGAATCAGTTTTGCGTTTTAAGCAAATTGATGTAGATTTATCTGTTGAATTCTTTTCAGAATCTTTTTCGACACCTTGTAATTGTTTATTATTAGTATCTTTGACATTTTGAGGAATCATAGTGATATCACTATTAAACACAACTTTTTTTGTGTTGTTTATGTTTGGTGTTGAAGTGGCAATGAATTTTTGTCGATTTGCTATATTTATTTTTTCTTTTTCGTAAATACGTTCTAAATTATCGACTGTATCTACATTAAGAAATTCTTCTTTGACGATATTTAAACCAGTATCATAATTAAACATTTGAATTAAATCAAGCAAATCATTGACAAATTGATTTCTATCTTTCATTGGTTTCATTGAATCAATCGCTTTACATGACTTACATATTTTTGTATTCTTGATTTGAAATAAACATTCTGTGCAAAAAACAGCTTCACAATCACCACATTTTATACGAAGATTAATTTTTTTTTTACTTAGATTTGAATGAAAAAAATTTAATGATTTATTCAATAAAGATGAATAAGGTAAAAAAGTTAAGAAAAAACATAAAAATTAATAATTAAAAGCAAAATCGAAATTATTTGATAAACTTACCAATCTTTACACTTGAGATGGTCATAGGCACAACGAAAATTTTCTTGTAATCTAGCGAAGACTGACACTTTTTGTTGAGCCATTTTTTGAGAACCTTAATAATGTTATTTACGATTAATTTTGGCTTTTATCAAAATTCAGTTGTGTAAAAAAGTTTGAATTTTATAAGTCAAAAACCTTCAAATAATCATTAAACTTGTTGGCGTAAACAGACTTTTGTTCTTCAAGTGAAATTTTTGTTTTTGCGCTGTTTCTTTCTCTGAAAAAACCGCCAATTTTTCTGATGTTTTATGTACAAAAAGAAGATAAAATATTTAGTTTATATAAATATGTTAAAAACAATATCAAAACGCAATTTTTCCTGCCATCTACAAGTAATAACTCAAATAATGGCCAAAAATTGATTTAAACTTTATTCGTGTTTCTTTTTAAAAATTTTCAACGTGAAACTCGATTATATAAATAAGAGATTTTTTTCATTCAATTTGATTTCATTATTTTAATTTAATAATATATAATACTTTTTTTTATCAATCAATTGCACCAAATAAGTCGTTGAAGATTCGTGAAATGTAAGACATCAAATTTTTCAATGCTGATAATTTTGGTTTTAATTAAAAAATTTTGAAATTAATAACAACAAAACTTTAGGATCAATTAGAATAAAAGTGATAATTAGAAATCGATTATTTAAAAATTTATAGAGAAAAATTAAAATTCAGTTTGCAATATGAAATTTCAATTTTTTTACGTCCATTAAAAGTAAATGAATTTTTATTGATAAAACTTAAAATACTTAGGGAAAATCAAAAATTTATTAGAAAAAAATTAATATAAAAGGATAATTGGGAAGAATAAATTCAAAAATTGAAAGATTTATAGTGGTCCGTTTAAATTGTTTGTCAATGTTTCTAAAAATGGTAGCATCAAATTTGAAAACTTACTTATTATATACGAACAAATATTATTTGAGTAGAATATAAAATTAGTTTTCGAATATGCGAATCATATACTAAAAAAAGCAAGATGTAATGATTCTATTTATTAACGAAAAGTTAGAAACTCTTTTTGAATTATGCCTATTTCATGTTTTAAAAATTTATCAACAAATTGAAAGATACCAAAGCGATTATTAATAAATGAAGTTTCTTACTAAAATGAAATTCTGAGTTTGATTTTTGGGTCACTTTTGATCTAATCATAGTCGAATTATCATTTGATTCATTCCGGAATATAGCTCGACCAATTATCTTATCTTCAGTATTAATAATTGATTTATAAATTAGTTTTAGGTTTGATATCATCTTATGCCAATCTTTTTCAAGTTTGGAAGTTTTTGTTGATTCACCACAATTCTTGAAAAAATTTTTAGACGTTTTTTTAAAAGCAAATTTTTCATCATCAATTACACCTGCTTCCATTTTGATAAATTCATCATCAATAAACAGATAATATGAATTATCATCTTGAAATGCGGCGTCAATTTTAAGATCTTCTTTTAACTTTATTATTTCAAGCAGATTGATGTACTCATTTAGACTTATATCATGTCTTCCTGTTAACGATGGAGCTGACCACGAGTATTTTAATATCATTTCACCACAAATCATAATTAAATCATTACCATTCATAAATACAGTGTCTAAAATTTGAGAAAAAATTTAGAAATAAAATCCTTTACCGTATTATTCTTTAAACTTACCTATATTTCTTTTAGAAGATTTGAATGTATTCGCCGTTTTAAATGGACCGTTCACTATTTTATGCAATGGATCGATGAGAATATACTCATCGTCTTTGAATAATATCATAATATCACTTTTTTTCACATATTCACCTGCATCAATGTATTTGAAATCGATTTCAGGTTTTTTTAGTATTTCATTAAATAGATAATCAATTGGAATGGCATTCTCTATTTGAGGAGCATTCAATCTATCTTTGTCAATCAAATAGAAGTAATTGCCACGAAACGCAAGTAATAGTCTACTTGTTCTAGGCAAAAAGTCAAATAGAAGATCAAAATCACAATATTTTATAATGAATAAGTCGTCAAAATATGGATCGAGACATAGTGGCTCAGGACAAGAGTAAAAATTTTGTAGTGAATAAGAAGGTGGTCTATTTACCAACTGAGTTTCTTGTTTTTGCATGATATGCATAGAGTCATTATTAAATGTTAAAAACATCACTCTTTTATCTGCGACTATCTGTACAGCATTTCTTATATTATTTATACTATTAGCTAAGTTATTTTTCTGCAATTTAGTATCCCTTGATATTTTGCCCGTTAGATTATAAGCTTCGACAATAGGATAAGTGAAAAATATTAAATGACGTATCTTATTAATCGAATTATAATCATGTCTTTCTTGAATGAGAAACTCGTAATTATTTCTAAAAAGTTCACGCAATTGTTCATTACAAAATATACTGATTAAATTTCGGGTTACTAGATTATCCACTTGATCATCATTCAATTGAGGATTAGGTATTGGAGATGTACAGCCATCATTTTCGATGGTAAATGTTAACACATCAATAAGATGATTCGACTGATCCTTATCCTTCATATGCTTGGGTTCCTCAATGAAAAATTTAACAAATAGATTATCTTTCATGGTTAAAAATTCTATCAGATATTTATTATATTTGTATCGTTTGATTGGGTATTTATCAGATGAAAGCATTTTAGTTGACATTTTTTCGCAATATGATGTACATCTGTAAGGTAATTTCATTACTTTTGGAAAGAATTTTTTAGCAGCATCTATTGTGAATTTGAAAGCTAGTTTATATTCATCCAGAATTAGAATTAAATCATTACCGGTGCGATGTAAAGTTTGAACAGGCGTTTTTTTCAACAATTGATTCGAACACAGATCGCTAAATTGCTTATCATTAATCATGTTATATTTTTTAGTTTTCAATTCAATAAAATCATTATATACTGAATCAGGAATTCTTTTTTTTGAAGATTCTATTAATGACGAATTTGGTTTAATCGATTGCTTATTTAATACTTCATGAGAATTTTCATTTAGTTGTTCATTCAACGTTTTTGTATCATCAGACTCTTTGTCTATAATGGTCATTTTTTCGTTTTGCTCTTTCAAATCTTTGTTATTCTGACTTTGTCTTGAAAACTTATTGCTGTCTGGCGTTGTTACATTAGGTAATCTTTCGATCGATTTTTCATTGAAAAATTGCGATTCTTGATTAAATGAGTAGATATGATATATAAAATTTAATAAAAGCAATAAATGATACAAGATCTTCATTTTCAGAGAAATTATTTTGGAAATATATATGCCTAAACGTCTATCCAATCTAAATAAAATTTTAAGCTATGAAAAAAATGAAATAATTTATAATAACTTTTTGTTGAAAAATAAAAAAAAAATGCTTATCCTTTTCAACAATCGAAAAATTCTAAAAAAATTTCACGTAAATATATTATTTATTTTTTTTGTTAGAATTTTTTTCATATTTCTATCCAAGTTTATACCGACTCATTTAGTTAATTGAATTTTGTGCAATGAACTTTTACGTTAATTAATAAAAATAATCTAAAAACATCTGATTAATTATAAAAAAAAATAATTATCTAATATAATTTCTTATAAAATAAAAAATGAACACGATCTCCAGTAAAAATTTGTTAATTGAGAGATTATAATATCAAAATAATATTTATGAATACTGGACTCAAGCATTTAAATTTTCGAAAATTTATTAGAGTTAAAAAAAATAGTTAAGTAATATAAAAAATATATATTCATCATATTAAAAGTTAATTTTTATCAATTAAAAAGAAGATTCAACAGAATGGCCGATAAAAAGATGAAAAATACAAATGATTCAATCGAAATAAAACAACTATCATATGCTTCTAATCAGGATAAAAATCTAGAATTTAGACCTTCATGTCGAATATGTTTAGAGGGTGAAGATGAGAAAAGATATTTGATTAAAGTATGCAAATGTTCTAAGCACTTCGAGCAGGTACATTCAAAATGTATTGAAAATTGGATCGAATTGACAAATAATGAATTCTGTGAAATATGTAAGGAAAAATTTAAATTTACAAAAAAAGCGAAGGGCTATTTAGATTTCATAAATTCAGAATACCAAAATAATACTAATTTCTTTAGTTACGTAATAATCATTTTACTTGGATTTTATGTATTATCAATTGGTTTTGCACTTGCCTACCTATGTTACATTTCTAATCCTCGAATACTTGCCTATCTTCTATTTAGCTCATCAACACTTTTTTTTATAATTTTACTTTTTTATATTGTATCGAAATTTTTTCACGAAATGAAAGTATTTTATAGTTGGAAAATAAATCATTTCAATGTGAGAATAAAGAAATATTGAATAAATTTTTCATAATTAAATTTAACTGATTAGAATTTCTGTATCTTTTAATTGATCAAGTAAATATTCATGTAATATTTTTATTTTTTTTGAATTCCTATTTGCTAAATAAATGAATGTAATTTTACATATTCACAGCTTCAAATAAGGTTGTAAAGAGGACGGAAATTACTTTTTTTTTAATTAAAATTAAAAACATACGATTTATCACCAATTAATAAGTAAATCATTTGTATAAATGAAAACGATGAATAGAAATGAATAAAAAAAAAGAAAAAGAAGTTCAAAAAATTGTCTAACCTGGATTAATTCTTGTGTTGTATAAAAAATAAAAATCCTATTCTCTCTTTATAAAAAGAATTCATTAATAAAACTGATTCATGAAAAATGTGGCTAACTTGTTTATATGAATACAAAAATATTTGTTAATTAAGACAACTTATCTAGATCATGATTTATAAATTTTTTTAGTCGTTCTAGATATTGAGAATATAATTCAACATCATTGTGTTGCGCCCCTTCAACCCATAAAGGTTCAACGGGATTAATACATTTCTCATAGATGGCCAATCCGTGACTTATATCAATTACTTCATCATCAGTTCCGTGAATAACTGTGAAATATTGAAAGAATTATGAGCGAAAAAGAATCGATTTAATATTCTTAATATGATATTACCTAAAACTGGTGATGCAACTTTTGGTATTTTATCAATTGTAGGAAATGCATCAAAAAACCATGTACGTTTCGTTTGCTAAAATTGAAGGAATTACTCTTTTAGAAAAAACAATCAAAGAATTAATAATCACAAACCGTAAATATTCTGAATCCACTCATTAGTGGACTATGTAGAATGACAGCAGCTACTTCGAATCTAGAGGCCAAATCAACTGTGGGAACAGTGCCTATTGATTGTCCGTAAAGAATAATTTGTGAAGGCTCAAATCCGTATTTGTTTCGTAAAGTGTTCCATGCACATTCGATGTCAGCATATAAATTACGCTCTGATGCACGTCCACTTGATACACCATAGCCACTGTAGTCGTAGCTAATAAATCATAGATGAAGTGATGAGCTTTATTTTAATCTAAACTTTAATATAACTACCTGAATATATTACAATTAATTCGAGAACCTAAACTAAGATAAAACGAGCTCATCTGTCCAAGATCAATTGCATTACCATGACTAAAAAGTATGACAAATTTAGGGTTCTGTACAGCTTTGACATACATACACGCAATTCGATTATTTCTTGATGTTACTGACCAGCAAACTTCAATCTAAATAGAATGCATTCGAACAATTTATATTAAATTTCAAATATTTATTTTTTTATTTAAAAACATACATTCGCTAAATCTCTTGCTGTATATTGCCATTCAGCTCGTGTGGTTAAGTTAAGTTTAGCCTCAATATAATTTTGATTATTGCTCACCGATGTGACATTAGTATCGTTCAAATTTGAGTTCAACGATGAGGTTAGATTAAATGTTTCGGTTCCATTTGATGAAATCGATGAGAAGCTGTATGATGGTTCAGGTGGTAGAAATGCGAGCTTTGCAGCTTTTTGAATGGAATAGAATAATAAGATTAGGAAAATTTACATTTGAATGATTATTAAATGACCTACCTATGGTCGACGGAATAGGCGGACAACAAAATAGAAAACATAGCTCACTAATCGATACTCCATTCATTTGTTGGGCTGGTGGTGTGGCTACTCGTGCCTCACTAGTATGATTAAAAAGAAAATTAGACAATTTTTTCAGACATATAATCAAAATTAAAAACGATTATAGTTAACTCGTAAGTACAATCGATTTGCTTTCACTTCTTTTCTTTTTCGATTAAGTTAAAAGCTAAGGCAAATAATTGTAACGCTGATAACACAATTGAAATTATTATTAAATAATAGTAAATTCATAACATTGTATACCTCGCTGTCCTAAGTCAACTATTTATTTTTCACTTCTTTCAAATACAAAATAATTATATACTTAAGATTATCAAAATTTGATTTTTATTTTATAATCTAAATATGTGAGAAATATAATAACACTAACCGAATAGAAGCCGACGATTCAGACGTTGTAGTAAAATTTTGAGTTAACAATAAGTCGAGAGCAAGGGTGTCAAGTTGATTTGATTTTTTAGCTTGTAGATTTGATGCACTGCTCGAATCAAATTCAATGGAATTTGATTCTAAAGGGACTTTTTGGAACGATATCCCGGTAGCAAAGCCCTTGGAACTTATTGGCTCACTGATTGATAATTGAGATATTGATGTGGTCTCGTTGTTTGTTTCTTGATTGGACATCTGAGTAGTCATGTAACGAGGGTAGATAAAAATAATAATGAATGTAAAATTATCACTTTAGACAATAACGAAAATAAAGACTTTTTATCTATCTATTTATTTATTTATTTACTGTATATTCTAAAAAAGGAAAATTTTTACTAATAAAAAAGAATCCTGAAATTTAAATTAGTTGGTCAGATTTTAGAAAAAAACTTGAAATTCGCCATGCAAAGGCGTTTCAGGAATGTAAATGCTAATCAAACAAACAATGCGATAATAATTTAATAATTGAAAATGTAATTGTTCTTTTTTATTTGGAACATTGAATTATTTTACAGCTTATAAAATTCACAGCGATGATAAATCAAGAAATGCTAGAAAATATAACCAATGTTTGTTTTAATTATTTTATAAAGAAAATACCCAAATTGATGCTCAAAATTTGTTAATAAATGATGGATGCTGATAAATGAGTTGATATTGATAAATAATAAATTGATGTTTTAGTTGATATTGAATAAATCTATTAATGTTAGATCATAATTTGGCTAATTATAATTTGTGAACAAATCGTGCTACTTTACAATGATGATTTTGTTTTTTTATAATAAATGAAATCAATGAATGATGAAATCAGCAAAATTTTAAAATTAACCACTTTTTCATGACTATTCAATACGAAAAAAAAAAATGGTAAACAATGACTAAATGAGAAGAGTAATAGAAAATATCATAACAATTCCTATTATTTAAAAATTTTCTAAGATAAAAAATGATGATGCTCAGAGATGTTTACCTTTTTTTTTGAACTTTCGAATTATTATTTTATTTGTAATTATTCTATTCAAAAATCTTTATTACACTGAAAAAATAATGCACGCTCAGAATGATAAAACTAAAAGGGCAAGTTATGAAAATTTTTCTTAAAATACATTTTGAATTTTGAACTTTGTTCAAATCGAAATCAAATCAAGTTTGCAACCAAAAAACACTTTGAATGTTTTGACAGGACTACTTGGTAAATCTGAGCTGAGACCTAGAATAGTCTAATAGCGCTATTACTGCCAGACTATTAGCCTTACATTGTCTCGTTCGGCTATCAATAGAGGCGCTCGATTAGATTTTTAAAGCTTCTCAATTTTTTTGTTGCCTATATTTGATAAGTATAATTCAATATTTTTAAACAAAGATGTGAATTATAATAAATCAATTAATTCAATATTTAATCGAAACGTCTAAAAATATCTTTTATATTATATAACTTATTAGATTTCTCGATTGGTTTATATGAATTTCGATTATTGACATCATTAATTTACTTATTTGTTTTACAGATTGCCACTTTGTTCGAATTAAAGTGCAGAATATTAATCGGATTAATTATAGGTGAATCTATCTAATTATTTGAAAAAAAAAATTATTTTGTATTCAATGAAAAATTTATGAGGCAAAAAGTGGGCTAAGTTTTATTTTCAAAATTTTTTTTTTTCATTTTCTTTTGAATTTTTTTTTTCATTTTGCAACATTAAATTAGTTGGTGTATAAATTTTTAAGTTTTTTTTTTATTTATTTTGTAAAACCAATTTTCTTATCAGTATTATATTATACTAAGTATTTCTATTCTAATTAGCAGACAACAACAGTGTTAAAATTACAAAATAGATTCAGAAGCCTTTTTTTTAAATTCGAATGCTGATGAAGTGAATTTTATTTTTATATTTAATTTTAAATTCATTTAATACTCTAAAATAAAATCAAATTGAATTAACTTTGAGAATTTACAAACATGTTGAATCCATGATGTTGATGTTATTTTAATAGCCTTCATTTATTTTACAAAAAAGAAATTTTTGTTACATTTCTCTAGTAATTTTTTCTCAAAAAAATTATGCATATAAAAAATAATTATCAGTGTTTTGCAAAAAATTCTAATAAATTATGAGTTTATTAAATCGAAAAAGCTAGATCAACTAAGCTTAAAAAATAGTAAAACTTTGATTAAGCAAACTTTCGGACGATTAAGCCTCTAATGCTGAAATATTTAGAACTTCACAATTTTTAGTGTAACAAGTAAATAATAAAACTAGAAACAAAATCAATCGGTGCAAATAGGCGTGAGTGAATGATCAACCTAATGAGAATAGAAAGATTATTTAAAAAACACTGAATAATCTGTACTAAAAATGATAAATAAAAAAATGATAAAATTTAAATTTAATACTAAATTTTAAATATAACCGATGTATTTATAAAAATAATTCAAAAAAAAAAAACAAGTATAAAATTAGAATTTCGAATTCTAATTATTTATTTCATATGCAAATTATTTGGATGTATAAAAATTGTGTTCTGGTTTATGCTCATTAATAAAATGATAATTTTTAGTTTTGATTGATTATTTTTTCATTTTAAATAAAATTGATAATATAATCAAAAAAGGCAAATTTTAATGAAAAGCTTGGGCCAATGAAGTTTTAACAATAAGACAGGCTGACGGAGCTGATTTGAAAAATAAAAAAATTTAGTCTTAAATTAGTGTGTAAAATTAAGTGAATATTTCACCTAGTTTTAGATCAATGAATGTCTTGTCTAAATCTTCATCTTTAAATTCCTTTGCTGGAAAATTAGTGGAAAATTTGAATGCCCTGTAAGGTGTATTATCTTCAATATATTTGATGGCAACACGCAGTGTATCTTGGTTGTTGAACACATTTTTAATAATACTGGAATCAGGTAATCTATATAAAAATAATATTCAAATTTAAGTTTGCAAAACGCATTTAAGGAAACATTAGTGATTCAGACCTAAATTGAATTCTAGTTTTGTTTGAATTGATGGTCGGTTGTGAAACAATGAGTGGTTTTGCTTTATACTCAATCAAATTTTCTCTTGCTTTACGATCTTCTTGATCTTGTTTAATCTGAGCCAAAATTTGATCTTTATGTCTTTTGGCTTCTAATTTTTCACGCTCTCTCTCTCTAACTAATTCTTGTATCTCTTTTTGTTTCCTAATCTCTCTTGCCGCTTGAAGTTCTTTGCACGTTCTAACACGCTGAATGAATATAATTAAAAATCATTTAAAGTTTTATGTTTAAAATTGATGATTCACCTCTTTTTCCATTTCGAGATTTCTTTGTTCTTCTTCTTTTGCTTTTTTGGCTCTAATTTCCTTTAGTCGTTCTTGTGCATGCTTCTCTTTATCCTTAAAATGTATATTATTTGCCGATTTATTTATGGGTGATTTGCAGTCATTTTCCGTTTTATTGGTCATATCATTTATCAAAGCTTTCTGTTTGTCTAGAGCTTTATTTATTTTATTAATTAAATCAGCTTTGTCGACAAAATCGGTGATTGTCTCTATGATACTTGCATTACTCGAAATCAAATAGAGAATAGGTACTGAGATAATCGGATAGATTTCATTAAATAACTTGGCATTCTCACTATTTTCTTCAAATTTCAATGCAACAACTTTATCGTTTATCTCATCTTCAAATCCATCACTATCCAGTATGTCGGTCATTTTAATTGATTCATCATTACGACCTATTTTTTTATTTTTCATCAAGAATAAAGAGAATTTATTTAGACGATTTATTTTTTAAGTTTTTCATATAAATTTTTAGTCAATTTATTATCCATCATGATCGAAATAACAATTTCTAAACATTTGGTAATTTTAATTAGAAAATGTTTGCGATTGAGTAATGATTCATTTAGATTTTTTTAAATCGAATCGTTAATCATAAACTTTTGTAAATAAAATAATAAATTCATTAACCTTCAATATAAGTGAACAATAACAGTTTTTCTGTTTTAGATTTTTCTAAAGCTTGTTGAATAGCACCTTTGAACCACATAATTTTTACCTCTAAATAAATTTATAAAAAAGTTAGCAATTTTTCTGAATTCTAATTGATTAATTGACAAAATTACGCAAGTTCGTTTATCACAATAAATATAAATCCTTCTTTTTTATCAAAGGAAATGGACAGTGGTGAAAAGAGATTTAATTAAAAAAACCGACGAACAATCTGGTAATTAATAGAAGTTTTGATAAAATAAACATAAAACTTGAATCAAAAATCGGAGAAAAAAGACCAAATTTAGCTTAGTAAGCACCGAATTAGCAGCGCCGCCCGATAATTTTGTCAAGCCGATTTACTATTTTTTCTTTAAAAAATTTCAAGCTCTTAATTATAAAACTCATTATTGAATATTTTTTGGAAACTTAGATTGTTTTAAAAGCATTAAAATTGATTTTTGATTTTAATCTCTGAATTAGATAATCTCAACATAAGGGTTATACAATGTGAAAAAAGAAATTAGAATTACTCTCATAAAAATGCTTTCAAAAACAAATTACCATCATCAAAGTAATGATGTGAAAGTAAATATTTAAAAAGTTCTGTTGGAGTCGCTTTTAATTAATCTGATTCTCATAATTTAGAAAGACAATCATAAATTTACAGTTAAATGTATTTGATTATAACGAAATTTCATCATATAGTTCTTAAAAATTCGGTTTTTTTTTCTTTATTCTCTGAAACAAATAAATCTAATTATCTAATGTAAAATTATACTATTTATTTCAAAAAATTACTAAAATATTGTCAAAATTTCAAATAGTAGATTTATATTTATTTTTAGTTTGTTTTATTAACCAAATAATAAAATTCAAACTAAAGCGCCTTTATTTTGTTTTGAAAAAATTTATATATAAGTTATGGTGAGAAAAATAAATCCGATATAAAACGCTAAAATAGAATAGCATTCCAGACGCCTT
Organism: Acarapis woodi; assembly: GCA_023170135.1. NCBI lineage: Eukaryota > Metazoa > Arthropoda > Arachnida > Trombidiformes > Tarsonemidae > Acarapis > Acarapis woodi. The sequence continues at coordinate 13,134 of BLXL01009962.1, read as the reverse complement.
AAATGATATTCGAAATTTTATAATTCGGCGAAATCTGTAATTTAATCTGAAAAAATAAAATATAGTTTTTAGTTGCAAAATGAGTGCTTTTGTCTTTTTTTCAATTGTTAAAAATATTTGTAATCTAATAAATAATTATCATGATTCATTTAACCTTAAAAAAATGAAGTAAAGCGGTAAGTATTGAAATAGTGCATGATTTACAAAACAAAATATCAAAAATCGTATTTAAAAATCTAGTAAAAAGAGCAACGTCAATTCATTTTGTTGCGAGTACTTAAGAAGAATGAATAAGATTAATAAATCTAAAATTTATTACATCAAATAATTATATAGGTTGCAATAAAATCAATTTTTGAGTCGCAACACAATTGAATGATACCTTTTCGATATTATATTTCATTTATACATTAGTTCGAAAGAATCAAAATCATTTATTAAATTCATATATTTTTCGAATAATTTGACCATCTTTTTCAAAATATTTTGATTTATTTTGATCCTTGTATCTAGAATATGCATATTATGATTTCATTAAATCATTATGAATTTTATCTTATTATTGTGGTTATTTCTTATGGTTTCTTTTCATAAAGCAATAATGATATTGAGAAATGAATTTTAATCTTTTGTAACTTTTTCTTTTACAACAATTCAGTTAAGTTAGCATTTCATTTAGTTTTAAAAAAATTTATCTTTATGGCTGGAATTTAGAGGATCAAATTGTTAATTATTTTGTGACTAATCAAGTGATTAGCTTGTAAATAAAATTAAAAATTATTACCTAGCAGTAAGTTTTTTACAGTGCTCGATGAAATCGCCAAGAATAAATTAAATGACATATCTATTAAATGACGGTAAATTATTTGAATTTTTCATAATTGATCATAATTTTTATTTTTTAAGGTTATACTAATAAAAAAATCTGAGTGATTCCGTCCTTTTTTTTTTGCCTATTCAAATCATGAACGTTTCATGAGAATTTTTAAAAATTTTGAAATAAAATTCATTGCACAATTCAATAAAAAAGATACATAAAGACTTCAATTTATAGCTTAAGTTACTTGTGAAAATGCATAAAAAGTGTGTTTTAAATTGCCGAAAAACTTGCGGTCTGTATAAGGCAAATTAAAATTTACTGTTTCAGCTAAGAAAAATCGAAATCTAGTTTAAATTTGCAAAATTGGAATTACGGCTTTGGAGATAAATATGCTGATTTTAAAAAAATTGAATATTTTTTTTGAAATATGAGCTAAGTGTAAATTGTGACAAAAATTCATTTAAATAAATTTTATTTGATATCAACATAAAAGATAAATTTTTGTTTATTAATTTAATCAGATATAATAATTATAAATTAATAATCAAACTTTAAATTTATATTTATTGAATTTATTAAATACCATTTTGAAAGTAATATTTTTCTTGAATTAAAATTCGTTCATTTTTAAAATTTGTTATTAGAAATTTATTGAAAATTTTTTTTTCTTCAAATAATCCTAAGAATTCATCATTTAAGCAATTTATTTTTCTAATGATGAAATTATTTAAAAAATAAATTTAAATTTTATCGTATTCTACATCAATGTAATTTCTCCAAGATGAACATATTAAACGAATTTTTGCCCTTAAAATTAGCTCTAAATTTATAATTTTTTTTTCTTCTCAGGTTGTTTCAATAAATTATAAAGTTCCGCACTTAAATTCAATATAGATTTAAATTAAAAAAATTAGAAAAACAAAAAAATGCCAAACATTTTGATAGCAGGTACTCCAGGAACTGGTAAATCAAGCATTTGCCGAAAATTAATCGAAAAATTGGAAAATTATATTTATTTAAATGTGGGTGATTATGCAACAAAACACAAACTTTATGAAGGATTCGATGAGCAAAGGAATTGTTTTATATTAAATGAGGATGCATTAGTTGATCATTTGGATGAATATGTAAAAAAAGAGAACAGAAACATTATTTTTGATTATCATGGTTGTGATTTATTTTTGCCTGAATGGATCAAAGCTATTTTTATTCTACGTACTAACAATGATTTGCTTTATAAACGTTTGAAAGAACGTAATTATTCAGAAAATAAAATAAGTGAGAATATACAATGTGAAATATTTCAGGTAATTTTAGACGAGGCAAAAGAAGCATTCTCTGAAGACGACATCGAAATAATTGAGCTTGAGAATAATACAGAAGAAGATCAAATAAATAATCTAAATAAAATACTCGATTGGATTAAACTAGAAGTATAAAAAAAAAAAATAATTGTTTTGTTACTTATCACATCGAAATTTTCAATTATAGTGACTTTAAATATTTGTAAAATAAAAAAAAATTATTAAATTAATCTTGTCATTTCGATTTTGTAATTTATAATATAAAAAAGTATCGAAAATAAGAATTTTGCTTTTTTAAAAAAATGATATCTAATAGAAAAGATAAATTTATTAAATATTTCTTTATTTTATATAGGTGATTTTAGAACTTTTTCAATTAAAGATCAACCTTAAAATAATTTGATAATCAATTTCTAGTCATGAAGTTTAAAATTTTTAGCCAAATAAATTTCGAAAATTATTGAATAATTAGATTTTCTAAATGAATTGATAACCTTCTTATCTATATAGATAAGATAATATTAAATTTTATTAATTTATATAGTAAATTTCGAAATTAAAAGTATCGTCCCTTTTTATCATGTTGACCATTACTTGAATAATATTTTTCACAAAAATAAATCAATTTTTCAAAGTTTGTGTTTTAAATGTCAACTAAATTAATATATCTTTTCACACTTGAATTTTTTCATTTTAATACTTAAAATACTTAAAAAAATAATTAATCGATTTTGTAGCTTTATTATGGAATAGTTTCTATTTCAAAAAGAAAGTATAGATTATTTTTCAAGCTAATCAACGTATGCTTGGCGGTGTAAGCATTTTTAAAATGATGATAAAAATATAATTAGAAGGTTGTTTGTGCTTTAAACATAATTTATTCCACCATATTTCAAGCGATCTAAGGTTGATGTCAAATCATTTTCAAAAACATTTATTTCACATAGACATTAAATATAATATTAAAACATTACATTAGGGGCACAATCAAATGAGAATGATAAATTATTGATATAAATTTGAAATTAAAAGGTAAGCATTTTCATTTATTCAATGTTTATAAAAATAAATCCTTTGCGACTTTCATATTTCTTTGTTGTTTTTAATCTATTCACAAATTTTTTGTTTAATTATATTGCAACTATCCATTTTTTATATCATGCAAATCAAATGTATATTGAAATTGTCATCGGTAAATATAAATATTTCATAAATACTTTCTTAATGTACGTGAAGATTAGCTTGATCTATGAATACAACACAAAATAATACTTAAAATTAGCTTAAGTGTATATAAGATTCTATTAGAAAAAAAGTAATGAAAGAAAATATTTTTCCGTCACATTTTTTGACAATTCGAAAAAAAAAATTCTTATTATGTCAAATAAAGGAGAAATAATTTTTGTTTAGATTCTGATTATTATTCTTAACCTTTTTATATTTCTTAATATGTAGTTTTATAATAATTAAAGCATGTAAATAAGCGTAAAATAGAAAAAAATTTGATTGATATATAAATTGATCTAATTTTTTCTTATCGCAACACCTATAGACTGTTGGTGATTATCTTTAATTTTCTTGAAATTTATAATTTTTTGAAAAATATTAAAAGTATGCGGAGTTAAAACTTGAAAGAATAAATTTCTAATAAATATTGATTAGAAAATTTCGAAAAAAAAACAAAACAATTTTATAATGTAATGTGAATTGCATAAAAAGAAATTAGCCTTTATACTATAAAATCGTGTCATGTTCGAGTAAAGATGGATTTAATCATCTAACTTACTCAGTGTGAAAATCATATATAGTGTGTTCATCATTTACAATATACATAGCAAATTTTTTATAATACTATTAATTTAATAATATAAGACCTAGTAAATGTAGTATCTTTATGATGGCTGCACAAAAATGATAGATTAGTGCAATGTTAGAATATAATTTTTTTTTAAATGCGAATATTTTATAATGCATATTATATATTATGGAAAGTAAAGCATCCGTGATAGATAAACTTCACGAATGTTGATGATCTACGAATACAAGGAAAAGGGAATGAATAGTAAAAAATAAATGCTAATTGTTGTCAAGCGATTAGAGCAAGAGTGTTTGGCAAAAAGAAATAAATGAAAAAAGTGTTTTTTAGATGTTTTTCTCAAATAATTTATTAATACTGTTCTTTTGGATTGCAAGAAGGTCAAAATGTAGGGCCCATATATATGATATATAATTTTTTAAATTGGATACGAAAATTACTATATTTTTCAAATGCATTATACAGATTGACGAATTATCATAGATTATCTTTCTTCGTATTTAGTTTGCTTTACATCGTGTTTTCAAAAAAAACAAGTTCTTATTAATTATTTAAACATTTAACATTTAAAATCTCGTTTGAATTTTTAAATTTCAAGCAAACAAGACATTTTTAGTTAATTTGGCGCTTGCTTAATAATATTTAATAGATTGTACTTCTTTTTCTCGATTTTTTATTGATTTTTATTTGAAATCGTATTAAAATGAAGAGATCTAAAAATCAATGGTGATATTCAAAATTTAAGTTCAACACACTCGCACTAGAACAATAACCGAGTTTGGAATATATGGACACGTTAGAATTTTCAAATTATAATAAAAATAATGCAATTGCTTAAATGAATTTGAATCTTTACATATATAAAATTTATTCAAAATTTTATAAATCAATCTTATTTTGAAACTCAATATCAAATTGTAATTTAATCATATATTTTCCTGAAATTTATTGAATTGAATGCATTTCGTTTATAAAGGCTTGGAATCATAATTTGATTATTTTTTTTTCGAAAATATAAGTTTACAAGTTTGAGATAATATATATATGTCCAAAAAAAAAATGGTCAAGATTTTATGTTTTATCAATTTTCATGCGAGCTATTTTTTTTGAATTTAATCATTTGAATATCAAATATTTTTAATTTGTGCGAACAAGTCCGTTTAATATATTAATTTTTTTCCTTCGAAATCTTTCGCAAAAAAAATTTAAAATGAATAATTTTAATTATAGAATAAAGAACAAAAAATTAATAAATGATTGTGAGTAAACAATCTTAATTTTATATGATGAATTTTAGAGCTTATTTTTCTTATAATGATCTGACCAATAGAAGATTATTGACAAACGTTAGAAAGATGGGCATCAATTACCAATGCATGCAGAGAAACTATTTTCATTGCAGAAAAAGAATTCTTAGCACTTCCAAATGCCAATCACTTTTTGTCAAATTTTCTTTAGATATAACTTGGAAGTAGAAATTTTTTATCTCTGTCAGACGATATTAGTGTATGCTCTCAGTGAATTAAGTTGAATTTGTAAAGATTTGAAAGCCAACTAACAGCTCAATTAACCACATCTTGTTAGTTAATTGAATTTTTTTTAAATAGATTAAAAAACGTGATATACATGTGATTATTTCAATACAAATTTTTTTTATAGGAAAATCAATTGCAAAAAATTTTGTTCAATAAACAACAATAGACAACAGATTGCTTTTCTTTTTTTTTTTTTGAATATTTGAATAATAAAAGAAATTTTTATTAGGACACATACTTACATTAATTGAAAACTAGTTTAAAAATTATCATATCTGAGTATCAAAATCATGGATTAAAAAGGCATGCTGTCAGTGAATTTCAAAAAATGATGATGAATTGCTATTACTACTAAATTAAGATTTTTTTGGCTGCTGAAATTTCTTTGCATTAAATGAATAAAAAGATTATCTATTAAAATAGAGTGGATGTTGAATATATTGAAATATTTTAAAATTTATTCATTATATGTAAAAAAGACAGGTTAATAATTTGAGGTATCAAATTCGTGAAAATAGATAATAGCAGAAAGTGTATGCTTGCACATTTTGACTAAACTGGAATTTTGTTCGGAATAGCGCAGTAGAGAGTCGGATACATTGAATTAGATTTCAAATGAATTGCAGTATAATGTGTGCAATAAGTAAAAGATTTTAATTAGAGAGAGAGAGAGAAAGAGAGAGTCTTAATGGTAAGGCTTAATTGTAGTTTGCTTTGCGTTCACCATTTACTCACTCGAAATCTGCATTCAACACATAAACATTAGTTCTCATGTGGTAAATGTTTGGAAATATGAGTGTAAAAATAACGCATCCCAAATGATGTAGTTGTTTACTTAAATTTTCACTTTCATTTAGATGTCAAATGTTTTTTTTTTTTCAAATTTTAAAGCCTAATCTGTTAATTTTTTTTCTCTGTGTTTTTTGTCACTAATGACCTCCATCTATCGATTTTGTACATGTGGATCTCTTAATGTCTAATGTGAACTCTGATTTTTGTTGTTAAAAGTAAAAAAAAAATCATCATTTGTGTTGCGTCTGAATCTCAGACCTAGCGAACAATTTTCAATAAATCGTGAACTGTGGCAAATTCGATACACATGCATTTGAAAAAAAATATTTTCTTTACCTAATTCTTTTTTTTGCATTTTCTTAACACTTGTGTGCATTTTATAAAAAATTTACATTTGTTTTAATTTTTATAGAGTACTTGAAAACTTTAATTATTTTTTATTGATGATACATTGACCACACTTGAATTCGCATATAGATCATTCTAAATTTTTCTAAATTAAATTAAAGACTAATTCGAGTATCGGTTCGAAAGAAGGTACACAAACACACTTTTTGTTTTTAATCAGGTATGAGAAGTAAAATTCAAAGTTGATGAACCGCCTTCATCTACAAAAAAATATTTTATATTGTATTTCAAATTATTTAGATTATTAAAGTTTCTAAAAGCAGATCTATCTAAAAAAAATTATTAGAACTTTAATTAATAGATGCTAAAAAGAGCAAAAATATTTATCACTTTACAATTAATAGCACACTCCCTGAAACACATACTTTGATCATCTAAATTTAAGTTCTTAATAATTAAGTCTCTCTTTCTCCCTCTTTTCTTTTTTAGGCGATTGCGAATGCTATTTTCAAATTTGCTGAAAATTATCATTCATTAGAACCTTTTTGTAAGAAAATTTTCTCATCAATATGTGATCGAGACAATCAATTTTGATCACACAATCGGAATGCATTTAATCGACTTTTGAATCACCATTTTCAGTCTATTCATTCATTTCAAGATTTTCCTACACGTTTTGTTGTGTCAAATCTTCTGTTAAATAATTCCGATGTCTTTTAACAAAAATACAAAGTGCCTTGATTTTTGTTTTTTTTCTTAATATGAGAAATCATTGCCATCATCTTAAATCATCAAATAATTATATGCATTAAAAGGTTGTGAATTAGTTATAAATTAATTAGTTTGATTACCTAATATCATAATTTAAAAATAGAACAGATTTGCATCGTAAATTACCATTATTACTAATTTAATTTTTCAACCAGAATATTGAAAAAAATTTTCTCTTATAAACTCCCTAAAAATGACTTATCTGAAAAGAATTATGATAAGTTTTATCTTTTTGCAATTTTTCTTGATCTATTTTTATGAATATAAATAAATGATAAAATGATGCAAAATATTTATTAATGACTAATAATCTTTAAATCAATTGTTCAAAATTATATTAACATTATTCAATTAATTTTTTTGCTCATTGATCAATTCAAAAATAAGAAGTTTATCTCGCATACACGTCAATGAGCTAATTTCAATAATGCTATCGATTCACCTTAGTTAGAATGGATAATATTAAATTTATTTAATATTAAATAAGCTAAAAGATTTAATTGAATATGTAATCATAATTTAATTTTTTTCTAATCGAAGATCAACGTCTAATCAAAATGATTAAATTTCAAAATAGTAAAGTTTTCACCTCTGATTTATTTATACCATTTTTTTTTTATTTTGTAAATTGTTAAGTTTTCAAAAATTTTATCCGTCTTTTTCTTAATTATACATACTAATTTCATCTTTGAAGTTATTTTCTTATTCTGTAAAAATACTTTATTTTTTTATTATTTATATATACATATTTTTTTTTTGTTTAATTTTTTATTTTAAATTTTTCATAAAAATTTTCTAGAAAGTTGAATAAGTATTTTTTTTATATATTAAAATTTAAAAATATTCGCCTCAATTATATGATACCATATGATATCAAAAGACGTGTGTGTGAGTTTGTCTTCTGTTTTCATTATATAATATCTATCAGTGTACAAATAGGTGCATCGTTTTGTTCAAAATGTGTGAATAATGCACATATTGTGCACTTTCATACCTACAAAAGTCATAATTATTATTCAATTTTATTTTTATTGCAATAAAATATTTTCTTATTTCTTATTTGATTTAATTTATTAATTTCTTCAAAAAAATCTAATCGAGTGATCACATGTATGCATCTAAAAAGTCTAAATTAATAGTAAAACTTTGCTCTAAATATTCACTTAAATTTTTGGTTTGAGAAAAAGCATCTTTTCGAAAAATCACCACAAAGTTTTAAAAAATTTTTAATCAAATGATCAAAAAATTAAAGTCGAAGTTATTTTTTCACATAAATTTATCAGTTTTTACTGCTCGGTTGGATTAATTAAACAATTTTTATATTTTTATATTCAATTTTATTTAATCAAGCAATAAACAGATTAAATCGGCTTCAACATAGTCGATTTTCACTATAACGCAAGATTATAAAAACGAGTGAAGGTGGTAAAAATTAATAATAAACGTAAATTAAGATCGTCAATCAAGATCTGTGAATACAGACCAAAAGCAGCTCGAATGTCAACGAATATGGATGAGCAAATGGCACTCGAAGCAATTGAAGTTCCAAATTCGGTTTTAGAAGCAACTGAAGCATTATCGTTCAATTATGATATAGATCAATTGAATGATATAAATCATTTAAAAATGATTTGTAATGTGCAAAGACAAGAGATCAACAGGTTGAATGTTGAACTTAATAATGTTAAAGATACATTATCAGACACAAAATCACAACTCGATAAATTTAAATCTGTATATAGTAGTAAGTTGAATGAATTTTACACTGTTCCATTGTCACCTAAATTACAAAAAAAACCACGCAACACGAGATTGATGGGCATTTCTGCCGAACCTCAGACATCAGTCAGCTTTCAAGATCTAATAAATACTAAATTTATCGAATACCCTAAAGAAGAAAAGTAAGCTTTTTTTTTTTTTTCATTTTGTTAAAAATCAAAATTATATATTTCAATATTCTCATTGTCCGAAAATTTAATCTGTGGTTGTGTTTTACCTTTATCTTATTCATTTTTGAACAATTTTATCTATAACTTTATTTTGATATTAATTTAAATTTTTATTTTCGTAAATCTAATTAATTGCTATTCTTAATAATCACGAACGTACACATATTCTAATGCTTGTTTTTCAAAGTTTAAGTTAAATTTAGTTTGCCTCTTAAATTATATCTGATAAAATAATTTTTTTTTTATCAAAACTTTGCTTATTTTTTATTGTTTTCTTTATCATTGTTGCGCTATTTTTAAAATGAATGATAAATTTTATTGAGCACACCCTTTTTTGATAGTTTATATATATTTTTTTCAATCAGGATTGAAATTTCTAAATTTTTTCATTAAAATATTCTTTTAGTCATTCATATACTCTAGTAATTTCATTTTTTTTTTTGTTCAGTTTTCATAGTAATTTTAATCGCTTAAGTTTGAAGATTCAAAGATGTAGGATAAAAAAATTCAAACGGATTCTCTAGCCTTTTTGAACAAATCTAATTATCTCATTATTAATGTCGAATTTCTTTTGGTTCATAATACTAAATGTCATATTACACAAATATATTTTTTTTTTATTTTACTTTGGATATTCTTTCTTACTGCCTGAAAGTACTCTTTGTGACAAACTTTTATTATCATCTGAATCTGAAAATTTCTTTTAGGTTTTCTAAAAATTTTCTAAAAATTATTTCAAAAATTCATTTGTTGCCCAATGTTGAATAAAAAAACTCAAAGCACTATCAAGCGGAACTTGCAATCAATTTAAATCTTATTTAGCTAAATTTTGTTATTCGATATTGTCGTAAAGTTTTTGAATAAAAATTTAATGAATTTATGATACAATTTATTACTGAAAAAAAGATGGCAATCCTGTTAGTTAATATGTTTATTTTTTGTAATAAAAAATATTGATATATAGCCACAAGCATTTAATTTATTAATTTAAAATTTCAGATGCTCATAAAATAGTCAAAATTACATGGTATGTACTTTTGCTTCAGACTTGTCAATAGTGTTTTGTGCATAGTAATTGCACAAAATTCGAACATCAAATTGATTATTGAATTATTATTTTTATAAGAAAGGTAACAAATTCATTTATTTGAGAACTCGCAAAATTTATAATTCATGAAAACTTCATATTCAAAGTTTGTTTGCACAAATATTTACTTTTATCAAAATAAAACACAAAGAAATATTTTCGAATTTTGGCATTTTTGCCTTTTTTATTTCAAACATATTTTAAAAATCGCAAGTTTCATTTAAAAAATGATTTTGTTCTAAAATTTTTGTCTTCGGATTTTTTAAACTTTATGGCAATTATACAAACTATTGATAAACAGTTAGAAATATTTTGCATTTTAAGATAAATGAAATCGTTTCGTCCCATCATTCGAATAAATGATAATAAATTATTATCTTGCTAATTATGCTCTTTCTAAGATCATAAATTTGAACATCTTTTTGAATTATTTCTATTACCTGAGCATTTTAATTTGTTTTTGATTTGAAAATTGTGTTAATAATGATATTCTAAAACTTTGCACATATTTTTGTGAAGAAATAAACATTATTTATATATATTGCTGATAAAATCAAATTCCAAGCAATTAAAAAATGTGCTGATTTATCTTCTCAAGATTTCAAATTGGGACAGAAATTAAAACTAGTTGTGAATTAAATATAAACTCTAGTAAAAAATATTTTTGTATCATGAAGAACGATGTATACAATTCTAAAAGAACTTTTATTATAAATTGATTCAAATTCTCCCTAAGTCAAGTATATGATGCCAGGGAAATGAATTGAATTCGTTGAAATTTAGGAAAATTCATTTTTCAGTGTTATTCACTTTTTTTTAGTATATAGATGCTAATTCTTAGACAGAATCAAAATCCCTTTTCATCTGAGTACTAGAAATTCAAGTGTTCACTTTTGCTCAAGTAAAGAGTCTTCCTATTCATCGTCAAAAAAAGCGTACTTTTTTGTCTTTCAAAATTTAGTTCTAAACACAAAAACGTATACATATTATATAACATCGATAGTTAATTCACTTTTTAATTTACCATTCATAAAAAAATAAGAATTTAATTGTTAAAACTTTGATTAGATTTTAAGATATTATTTAAATTACTTTGAATGTTGATTTTTTTTTTAAGAAATAAAATTTAAGTGCACAAACATTTCTTCTGAAAAGTTTTTTTTAAGGCAAATTAATAATAACAGTTCAAAATGAGATTTTTTAAAAAAAAAAAATAAAATTAAAATTATGGTGTTTTTTTTCCAATTTATAAAAAATAATATCATTTAAAACATCTGATCATTGAAAACGTCAGGTCACTTTTTTACTTATATTTCCGATCGCCTAATCATTGGTCAATGTATACACTCAATATTTGAAAAAATTTTTTGAAAATTCTATTTCTTTGATGAGCAATTTTTTCACAAAAAATTTTTTTTACAAAAATCACTGTTGAAATATTTTTTTCATTCAATCAGTGATTTATATATTCAATTATTTAGTTATTTAATAGTACAATGTTTTGAATAAATTTTATTTTTATAATGTTATATTAAAATTGATTTTTGAATTGGTGAATTGAATGCAAAAATAAGTTTAAATTTTTTTTGTCAATATTTCAAATAATAAAATTTATCATTTTTTAAACTTTTTGCTATTGTGATATCTTTTTTATGTTTTTGCCTATAATAATTGTATTCATTGGATCATTTTGATAAACATTTCAGTAAACGATGTCAAGTTTTTCAACAAAAAAAATTTGAATTGATTAAAACAATATCTAAAGATTGATGAAATCTATAAAAATATTTATTGTTTTTTTAAATACGTTTATAATTATGTCATGTTTTTGTTGAATTCATGTAAATTTTTTTTGACTTATATGTTACATATATTTGCGAATTTTACCTGTGTACACAATTGATTCATAATATTTCGTATATTTTCATATATTTAATCAGTTTTTGCGTTTTGATGTATTACAATATTTTTTTTTTCAAGAAGTTATTTTCATTTAATCAATTAGTACGATACTAATATAAGGAAATAACGAGTAGAACTTAAAAATTAGCATCTAAACACATCTATTTAGTGTGGCCCAATGCAAGTTTTTTAATTTGTCTTCTTCTGAGAAATCTGTAGTAATTTTTGTACTTTTGAACTTATTTTGGTTTGCAAATAAAATTGCACTTATAAAAATTCTCAAAACGAATTTCAAAACAATGAAGTAAAAAGTTACAATAAATGCATATTCTAAAATAAAATGCCTTTTTTTCTAAAAGAATAACACAGGTATATAATTATATATAATTAGTTAATCGACAAAAAAAATACTTTTCATATTATTTTCTATAAAAAAAATAATGATTTCCGGTTTCGAAAATTTTTTTAAGGAAAATCAAGATTTTTTTTTTGTAAATTATTGAAATCAAATATTTATAAAAATTAGTAGTGAACTTTAAAATCAACCAAATATTGAAACAATCACAACATCATAATTTCAATTAAATTTTTTTTTTAAAAACACAAAATTTAGATTAATTTCTAAAAAAAATCATTTTTTACTGATAATTTGCTCCTATTCATTCGAATAATCTAGCGTACGTAAGCTAATTGAAAACGCAATCTTAGATAATGACTTCATGAAAAATTTAGATCCAGTTCAAGTGAAAGAGATCACCCTTTGTATGTACTCAGTTAATTATTCCAAAGATGACCTAATCATCAAAGAAG
>BLXL01009961.1:0-68731 GCA_023170135.1 Acarapis woodi | reverse complement strand
ATTTAAAGTGACAAAAAAAATCAACACTTCATCCGTTGTGAATTATCCATTATCTTGAATAATTATATATATTTTCAGGCACAAAAATTTATTGTTATTTATTTCATAGTCTATTCAAGAAAAATAAAAATATCAGGAAAGAAAATTTAAAATATTCAAATTTTTTTCTCAAGTATTATTTAATAAAATTTTCTGAATAAAAAAAAAAGTCACATTTATTCCATTTTAATGTTCTTTAACTAAATGCAAATTAATTGAAATTTATTAAAATATCTTGAATAGATTTTTTTGTTTAACAATCTTAATTTTCATATTCTCGACAAATTTTCTAAATTTTCGAAGATTTAAAAATTTTTTTTGCGCTAAGAAACTTAATTATATTTTCAAAATTTTCTTGTTCACAATTCAAAAAAATTAATAAATCATGAAATTCTGAATTGAACAGCCCGTTTCAAAATCTTATTTTATAAATTTCTCCAACACTATCAATTTATTCATACATTTATATAAATCTAATGATATTAATTTCACTTCCTGTGAAATATTTTATTATTTTAATTATTTTCTTATAAAAATTTTCATGAAAAATCAGAATTTTTTATTGAATTACTTTGAATCAATCAAATCAATTCATAAATTAAATGAAAAATTTTCCTATTTTATTTTTCTAAATTGAGTATTTGATACTTTTGACGTTCTTTTTAAAAAACGATTGCTAAATTGCCAAAAATTTTCAACTTCATACATCTTTAATTCGCATAGGAGAAAAAAACGTTTTCTTTTGTCTAAATATAGTAGTTGTAATATTTTTTTTATTTTAAACAAAACTCGAATGATTTACAAAAAATAAAGTAAAATATAAAAGAATTTTCATAATCTAATTATGAACCAAAAAAAAACAATATATTAAAATAAGTTAAGTTCTAATATGTGATCTATTCTTAATATTAATGAAATCGTAGAAATTTTAAAGTAGCAAAAACAAGGGCAAAAACAATTAGTAAATAATATCCTTTGTATTTTGTAATTTTATTATTTCATTTTATATTTATTTTATATTATTTGATAAAAAAAAAAATATTTTCAAGAAGATAAAAATAATTTTCTTTACTTTATCACGATTGTGGCTTGTAAAAATTGAAATCTTATTTATTAATTAGAATCTTGGCTATTTATGATTTCAATCATTTTTCTTTTTTAATAAAAAATTTTAATGGCATAAAACTATAAAAATTTATCGTTTTCATATATATATATAAAAAAAATTTACAAATTGGCCTTTTTATAAAAAACAAAAAAATTCTCATTGTTAAGTGATTTTAAGTGCAATAATTATTTCCTATATGCTTTTGAATCCATGAGATGTGATGGCTAATACGAGTACAAATTGTCGGCCCTATCAAAAAAATTTGCTTTGTATTTAATTTCGTGAATCTATGTTTTTTGAAATTAATTTACCTTCGCACACATTCGTGAATTTTATTTCTTTCGAATACAAATCATGACTTACGATTCCTGGAGTAAAAGAAAGAAAAATAATAAATAATCAAAATCTTTTTTGTATTTTCTAATAAAAATTTCTAGCCATTAATTTATGAGATCGACTTTCGATATAAATAAAAATGGTGTACCTATAACTTGAATTTTTCCGTTTTTAAACCAATGTAAGGGTCCACCTGAGTCGCCTTTATTGAAAAAAATTATATATTAAGTCGCATCTTGTATGCCTATGTAAAATTTAATTTTCATTTATTAATTTTACCGTTGCACGAATTCTCATCCTTCAATGAATTATCAACGCAGATCTTGTCTTGATTTTTTAATCTACATTCATCTATCGTATCTGACATATCTTTGAAATCCCCTACTTGTAAGAATTGTGATGTTAGGGTTTTTTGTATCTTACCAGTTTTTTGGTTTTTCATTACCGGATACTTTGATCCCCATCCAGTGATCTAAACAATTAGAAAACAAATATATTTATATCTTCTTCAACAAAACTGCATCTCATAAAAAAAAATCAATTCTAAAAATTACCTTTAAATCACCATTGTAAAATTGAGTGTCATAATCAGAAATACAAGCTGGTTGAAGGTATTTGCTAAATTTAACAGGTTTTTCAAATTTTATCAAAGCAATGTCATCGATATCGCTGAAAACATTTAAATTTTGACTCAAAATTGAAAAGAAATTTTTTTTTTTATTGTAAGCTTGCATAGTCAAGAAAATTTACCTGAAATTTTCGTGACTTATAAACTTTTCAATTTTTATATAATTACGATTGTTGAATATATTTAAAAGATCTATGTCACCACCGCCAACTTCTGCCTGGTCTATAGTTAAATTAAGTAGACAATGGGCTGAAAAAATAAAAGCAAAATAATTATTCATTTCAATCATTATAAATTCTAGATTAAGGGTAAATTTTTAATTTAAGAAAGAGAAATAAATTTTACCAGCAGTAAGTGCCCATTCATTATTTAAAAGAATAGAACTGCAAATATGTTTCGATAGTTTGCTTTTATCAGAAATTAACGAATTCATAAAGAATGGAAACTTACAAATAATTTTAAATTAGTTTAAATTATAATAAAAATTTTACAAAATTTATGGGTAAAATTTAGGAGTTTTTTTCTAATTTGTAAAACTTAGGTATAAAAAATCTTACATTCACGAAATTTTTTTTCTGCAAAGTTAATTGCCAAGGATATTTGCCTGTTGTCGCATCATAACCTTGCACTATCTTTTTTGAGACTGCTAACCGACACTTACAGTCTTTTTGTTTATCGAAGCTGTTAGCCAGAAACATTAAGCTAGACAGGATTATTAACTTGATTACTGAATGTTTCATTTTATAGGATTTTTTCTTTAGTTTTGAAAATATGAAAAAAATTTGAAAAATAACAGAGCAAAATCTAGCCTTTAATCAAATGTTATTGAAATCACTATTTCAAGTGAAAAAAAAAAACCTTTCATTCAATATTTATATAAAAGATTTATAAAATCATAAAATCATTGAAATTTTTTAGAATATTTGCAAACTTTTATGTAACAAGTGAAGATAAAAATAATAAGCTTGTGATTATGGATAATAAATTTAATCAGAATTATTAAGTAAAATAAAATTATTAAATGAGCGATTTCAATCAAATTTTCTTTTTTTTTTAATTTAGCAGATTAGAATAAAAAAATGGGAATCATTAA
The DNA here is from genome assembly GCA_023170135.1 of Acarapis woodi. NCBI lineage: Eukaryota > Metazoa > Arthropoda > Arachnida > Trombidiformes > Tarsonemidae > Acarapis > Acarapis woodi. The sequence goes on along the minus strand of BLXL01009961.1, from coordinate 65,527 downwards.
GATAGACTCTTGAAATAGCGTTTATTCTCGAAAGTTCAATTATAAATCTTCAGGCGATCAAATGCATTTTGATCATCATTGTTAACCGAATACTTTATAACATTTTCAAAATGCATACCTATTGTCTTATTTTGAAATTGTTCATCTTGTTTTTTTTCTGCATTTTTATGAAAAAAATCTTATTTGGAATCAACATTGCTTTCTTTTTAGCATAATTTCAAACTTATAAATATTGCAAATTAAAATTTATGCATTTCTTGTAAAACAAACTATCATAGTCTTTTATTATTGATAATTTTTTTAGTAAATTAAAATAATATTAAATACGTTAAGAATAAATAATGAATTGATAATTTTTCAGTTGATAATTGTGAAAATTACTTATTTTGGCAGAAAATCGCCCCCTTCATCGGGATATCAAAAACAAAAAAACAATCTGGCTATATGTTAAAGCCAGAAAAGTGAATATCGAGTGAATATTTTTATGTCCCATTTTCATATCGATTTCCCATTTTATAAAAATAATTTAATTTATTTATAAGATTCACTAAAAAAGATCAAATACTTTAAAATTAGGCCTTCTATGGATAATCAAACCCTATTAAGAAAATTTTTCATTCGTAGTTGAGATATCAAATTTTCCCAAGGTGATTATCACCTTGAACAAATTTCTCGATAATAATTTTTGATTGTTTTTGAGATTGAAATACTTTTTCGACTCCAAATATCACGTTTCGAAAATTTTTTTGCAGTCACAAATACACATTTTTTTTAACTCTAAAATATTTTCACAGGCAAAGTTTGATCGGAAATGTATTCACGAGAATAAATTTCAGAAACGTTTTGAAAAAAAAACAAACTTTTAAAAACAATTGTTAAAAAAAAATTGTGAGGATTCAATGAACCAATTTGGTCAAATTTCAGAGTGTTTTTTTTTGTTAATTGATATCAAAATAAAAAAATAAATCATCTAAAAATTCGATTTTTAAATTTTTGTTGCATAAAAAATGCTTAATTTCTCGATATTCTGATTTTCGATAATTTTAAGGAGTAATTAAGTTTTTTTGTTTAAATATTTACTAAATACAATAATCATGGAATAATTTATTTTATGATGTTCGAATTCTCGTTTGTTTGTGAGGTTAAGTTTTTTGAATTAAAATTCTAAAATATTTTATGATGTAAAAAAAATAAAAAAGATCACTAGAAAAATCAATGTTCTTAAAATAGTAACATAAGAGTTATCAGATGAAGTAATCACCCTTTCTAAAGCTATTCAAAAGAAAAAAAAAATGAATTGAATATCGATTAAGTAAACAAGATGCTGACATTAGAAATTTTCAAGCAATGAGAATTCGATTGAAAAATGAAAAGAAATTTTTTAATTGTGAAGAAAATCATGTCTGTACGTGAAGATGAATTAACTAATTAAAATTTCAATTAAACGATTTGAATCGAATGGGGTAATTTAAGTGATGATAGTAATGATGGTCAAAATGATTAGCAAGTTTCGATATTTTATCAAATCTATTTGTATTGATGAATATTAATTATGAGGCAACTTCTATCAATTTTTCTTTATTTTCAATTTATTTTTGAAATTAAAGGATGCAGATTGTACCTTAAGGAAATTGTGTACAAAATTAATGATTTTCAATTTGATGTGAACAACTCAACCTTAAAACGTGAAATAAAGTTAATCAAAGATATATTCACAGTAGTAAAAGTGAGAATTAAATGAGTCAATCTGAATAACAAATTCAAAATGATAAAAGAAATGCTATGGTATATTTTTTAAACATAAAAGTATAACCTACTATGTGAACAAAGATTTATTGAAAACAAAGAAAACAGTAAAATGAATAAAAGTGTCAACTTTTGCATTTAAATTTTTTTTTATCTATTTGTGAATTAGTAAAGAACGCTTATTATAAAATTTTTTGGTTCTGCCAGATTTAAACTATGCCAAATCACCATATTTGAGAGGTTGTTAGAAAATCATGTAAATTTGTCAAGAGGTACTAAAAACTATGTTTCAAAGTATTCAATGAAGCAAAAAAAGTGCTTTGAGTTTGGTCATAATGAAGAAAAAAATAAGAAAAACATAATTGAAGAGAAAGCAAAACAAAAATGAGAATAACTATAAAATATAAACTACAAAAGAAATCGGTGAAAATTTACAACTTTTGTATTTTGGTCTAAAATGACAAAATCTATGATGGTGAATAAAGTCACCTTAGAAAATTGTTTAATTTTTTTCATTTTATTCACTAAAATTTATTCTTTTTGAAAATAATTATTTGTTCATAAAACTTTTTTTTTTTTCCTCATCACTTTTATTTTAGGAAATCCGAATTTTTTCTCTGCTAGATTTTATTTTATTGCTTAAAATATAAAAATTTGTTTACTTTTTTGAAAAGCATTATTGTTTTAATTATTTATTTATTTTTATTATTTCGAGTTTTTTTATGAAAAACTACACCTAAAAATTCAATATATAATGCAAAATAAAAAAGTATAAAACTTTAAAATAATCTTAGGTATGACAAAATTTTAGGCAGTTTTGTGATTGCATGCTTTTAAAATAAGATAAAAATTTCATATAAGATTTTTTATTATTTTAGTAAGATTATAAAGTAGTTACAAATGATTCGATTAAACGAAATAATTTAATCTTCATTCTTTTAAGAAATAGTGTAAAAATATGAAATATATTTTAAAATCATTCCAAAATGCTTAATAATTAAAATAATTAACATGAGTTGTAATTTTTTTATGGTTATATTACAATCTAAATTATGAAATTCTTTCCCTATAATAAATGAATATTAATTCAAACACTTTTTTTTAAATTAATTCAATTAAATTGTAGTACACTAATAATAGTAAAGAAAAGAAATTTTTAAATTCAGTGTCAATCAAGCATTTAATTTATTGATTTAATTAAATCATAATATATATTTGAATTCTCAAATTCATGAAATTGCCTCATTTAAATTATAAAGGCGTCAAATTTTTACGAATGTAAGAAACAAAAAAAAAAAATTTCGAAAAACAATAATGGATTTAATCAAGCCTAATTAATTGAACATTTAGTAAAACAAAGTAGGTTTTATTTCAAATTGTTGAGTACAACATTAAATAGTTGCAAAAAAAATCATTCGCTTATTTATAGTATATACACAAAACGGTTAACCAAAAATTTTACTACATTTGTTTGTTTTAGAATCAATAGATTTGATAAATTATCTTTTAAATCTTCAATATATTTAGTATATATAAATATTTAATGTTATATCATATGATAATAAGTGCAAAAAATCATTGAATAGATATGGATTTCTCAAATAAAGAGAGAAAATAGTATAATCAATTTGAAATCGACTTTTCAATCTGAAAATCCGTTTAATTTTAGTGCCCCGAAGTGAAAAAATTTGAAAAATAATTATAACGCCATAAATGAGTAAATTAGAGGAAAATTCTAATATTTTAAATTTTCAATATATTGTAATTCTGTACCAATGTGTTTAATTCAAAAGACATCATTTGTTTTTAATTTCATTAAAAAAAAAAAGTATGTGAACCACTGTTCTTTAAAATTTACAATCATAAGTTGATATTCAATAAATAGCATTTGCTTTTTATATTGATTTTTTACAGACTTTGTTACTTTGAACTTTAGAGAAGCAAAGAGAAAGAGAAAAACTATTTACATCTAGAAGTCGAACACCTGTGAAATTTAATTAATGAAAGAAGATTAGTTCTCAAGTTTCACACACTAATAAAGCAATCTATGATTCAATATAATATATTAGACAAATATATATTATTGTATACCTCCATTAGTAATGGTCCAATAATTTCGGAATTAAGAGGTACATAGGCATCAATGTACTTTTCATTTAACTTTTTAAGTTTGGAGAGATTTTGTATGAGTTGCTCAAAGATGGGGATATTTTCTTTGGATATATTGACATATATATATCGTTTAAGTAGAAAACGATAAGTAGTTTGAATATATTTCATTACTGTTCGATGTTGAATGTGAGGTCTTTCAGGTTGAAATAGAAGGATAGCCATTAGAATGGAAACTAGGGTGGTATCTTGTCGTAATTCTTTTTTGAATGACAGTATCATTTCTTTATGATCATAGTAAATCTCTTCTCGGATGCTTTTTAAAATGTCCAAACGAATTTTTGGCGCATTTATGGTTTCCGGTTTCTGGATTACAAAAAAAAGTCTTAAAATCAAAATCTATAGCGCATTTTGTTCGGATTCTTACACATATCATATCCGTTTCTTCGTCGTACATGTTTATTGTTCTTCAGCAATTCAAATTAAATAAAAAATTAATTTAAATTCATAGTATTTTAAATGTTGCTTATTAATTTACCTGCAAAGCATCATTTCAGTTGAACTTCCTTTTAGGGCGGAAATTTGATCTTCTTCACAAAGACTTCTAAACAATGTCAATTTCTTTGCTACTTTGATTGATTTTCGAACTGCATAATCTGTCATCTTCAACAATTCAAAAATAACGTCTTCAGGAGCAATTGGTTCTTCTTTGCTCGTAAATGCGTCCATTACACATCCTGCATTCGAAGTTGCGTAAATAAGTTCATTTATTAGATCAATTTCATTATTACTAAATGAATAGTTGGTAAGATTAGATGAGTCATTTGAACATAATTTAAAAGAAACTGCTTGTTCAAATATTTGATCTATCATTAGTGAGTCGGGCAGACAATAGATTGTCATAAATTTACTTATTTTAGGAGGTATTTGACCTTGCTGTGAAACTGTGTTTATAGTTATCTCATTATAATTTATATTGTTATTGTTGTCCAAATGATTACTGGAATTTATATTTGATATGCTCATACTTGAATTAATCGTATCATTTGTAAATGAGCTATTAAATTTCGATGGTAAATTTATTGGCTCGCTAATGAATTGATCTGATAAACTATTTAAATTCAAATTAGAAAAATATTGTGGACTTGATTCCCACTTGACTGTTGGATCGTAATCGAATGTTGTTTTATATTGTTCGTAATGAGAATGTACTAATTGATGAACAAATTCTGGCTGTTGCATTAGTTGTTGTGTTGGCTCTCCGTATGCTGAAAAATTAATACTTGGCTCATAGTAGTCCGTCGGCGATTGCATTATGAGATAATTATTAGAATCATCAAACTGTAACTGATTTACTGTTGGATTGGATGAATTCGAGTTATTACCAAGTGTAGAAATTGCAATTTCAGATGTTGACGATGATTTTGGCAAAACATCTGATTCTAAAGTACCATTCGAATAATTATTTAATAAATAAGGTACATAATCAGAATTCGCATTTTGATTTCGTCTTTTCTTTTTATTTTCTTCAATTTTCAATCGTTTCAATCGTTTTTCTTCCTCACTAATTTCAAAATTTGATAATTATTAGATAATATTTATTTGACTATCTCTTGTTTATACAATAATAATTTACCTTAATATCCATTCAGATTTCATACCAATGGAAAAGCATTTTTTTAAACGACATTTTTGACAAAATCTTCTTGTAACCACATCAATCTCACAATTATCGGTAAATGGACATTTAAAATTTTTTTTTCGTAATGCATTTCGACGGAAAAATGCCTTTGTGTTTTTTATTCAAAAGAAAATTTTTTTTAAATCAGAATTTAATATAATTATTTTTGACATACTTTACAAGATTCACAGGTAACTTGAGAAAAATTATATCCTAAAACAAAAAAGATAAAAAAAATGAATAAAAAATTAATCTGTTCTCTAATAATAATACGAACCAAGACTTTTATCACCGCATACTTTGCATATTTTTGTTGAAACATGACTCGAACTAATTTTTTCAGGCGAATGAGCATTCTTATAACGATTAGCTTTTTCATTTTTAAGTTTAATTTTTTTCGTAGACTGTATAGTTTGATCTAAATTTGTTATCAAAGAAGATGAATCTGACGGACATAATTCGTTTAAATTGTATTCATGTGTTGAGTATGAATTAACAGATGTTATTTCATTCGATTCTATTTGCGTTGAATCAGATGGTGTATTTTTGTTATCGTCTAGTCTTAAATTTGTTGCATCCATGAATAGTTTGTAATCTTGTATTTTTGACGGAACATTTAAACCATACATTTTTCCATTCACCTATGTACTAATAATTAAAAGTAAATAAATTTCAAATTGAAAATTTAATTTATTATAATAGAATTTCTTAAATAACTAATTAATATTTAGACTTTCATTGCTTAGATGGCAATCAAATATTTAAAGAAAATTTTCCAATAACTAATCAATTGCATCTTAGATTATTTCTTTTAGCTTTAAATGTTGACTTAATAAGCAAATATATTTTTCAATTGTAGCAAGATAAATTCAATAAAGTTTCATGTAGATGCAAAAAGGTTGCAGTAAGCTCAAATTGACGAACTTAATAACTATATAAGACAATTTTTATAAAGGAAAACTTTTTTCTTAGAAAATTTTAATTAAGAATATTGTGTTGCATAGAATTTTTAAAACAATTTTTTAATAACTCTTTGTAGCAATATTTTTTAAGTATAAAATATCTTCACGAGGCGAAATTTTCTAGATAGTTATTGAATTCAATCTGATTTTTAATATCGTTAAGAGCACATAAATTATTGAGGCAGGTTTCGAACTAGTCAAGTAAATCAGAGAGTTTGATCGAATGACAAAGTAATAATCACTTAAAAATGAAAATATACACATCAAGATGCAATCTTATCTTACCTTTCATTCGATTTTTTTATTATTCTTATATTTAATTGTTTTAAAAAACGCAATTTTTCTATGGACAAGTTCTGCCTCTTTTAAAAAAATTATTTCAAAAATTTGAAAAATCTATTTAATTTTACATAACTAAAATAGTTTGTTTTATACTTTTATTTTTATAATAAAAATATTAAAAAAATATGTGAAAATAATATTTGAAAAAAATTAATCGAAAACGAAAAAAAAAAATAATGCAAAAAAAAAAAAACGATGAAAAGAATTCTTTTTTTTTTATTTTAAAATAATTGATTAAACTTGCTTATTATCAGACTTATTGTTTTATAAATAGGCGTCTGAAAGCCTATTAAATTTAGAAGAAAAGTGATAAGTTCAACAATCAAGATCACTTTTTGCACTGAAAATTTGTTTACGCGCTAGACATCGCATTAATTGAATCAGATGAAAAAAAAATAGTATTGCAAGTACATGCAGTAATCAAAGCATTTTCCTTATTCGATTTCTATTCAAGCTTTAATGCATAATGTACCTGTGTGATGAACGATGACTAGCTATTTTATATTACTACTGCTTATCATTTGATTATTTAGTTTTTAAAAATATTTTTACTACAGATCGACTGAGAGAGAAAGCTAATAACATGGATAAAATATAACTTGTTTTTTGCCACAATTAAAGAATTTTATCATGACAATACCTATCCACTCAATTCATCTGATGCTTTATTTGATAACAACAATATTTGTTCATCTCACTACGCAAAAATTATCTTTCTTGAAAAGGCTGAATTTTATATTTTGAACCTTTAATAAAATTTTTTGATGAAAATTGTCATCTTTTTTAACTTTTTTTCTAATACTTTTATTCTACTATTTTTTTATGATACTTTTTTTGTTAAAAAGTTTTGTTTTTGTCAAAATTTTTCTTTTTTTAAAATTTGATAACAAAAAATCATTTGATTTTTATTTATTTACTTAATTCAAAATAAAAAATTTTTAATTTCAAGCACAATTTCTAAAAAAAGTAAGCTGAAGAATTTCCTAGCAAAAAAAGAAAACAGTTTTACGGCTTTTTGTATAGCATATTTTTTATTGAATTACTATTCATAAAAAATATCTGTCAATGACCAATGTTAAATTAATCAGAAACTAACCATATATCTGTTTCGAGATCATATGCCTAAACATGCCATACAACATATCGATTTATTATTCGTTTGTTTTACACGCTAATATTCATAAATCTATGAACGATAATTTCGAAAAAGTTTTAAGTGAACTTCTGAGATTCAAAATACAAATTTTTACATTAATCTGATTTTAAATGCTTATATTCAGTAAAATTTCATTTAAATGAATATTATGATTTTAATTTTATTTTTACCTTTGAGAAAAAAATCACTCCACCCATTTATCCATTAAAAAAAACACTTTTTCAATAAATTCTAAAACCTCATTATGTGTCTTATAATTTAACACTTTTTTATTAGACTATTAATTTTTTCGAATCTACTATCTTTCTAGAATAATTTGAATTTTCAATCGATAATTTTAAAAGGCATGTGAATTTTCTGAACCATGGATATTTGGAATATCAATTATATTTTCAAGGAATAAAATTTCTGCTAAAACGGACCGATTTTTTGAAAAATACAGATAGATTTCTAAATAATGGTAATTTTCAATTACACAAAGAAATTATATTTATTCGAAAATTTTAAATGATCTCACAATAAAGAAAATTCGATATATTGACCATATTATTAGAAATGATCATCAAAACAAAATATTTTAAAATTTTTTTGAAAAAACTACTTAATAAATTATATTTTTTAATAAAATCCATTCAATTGTTTGAACTATTAGAATTAATTTTTTTTAAAAATAATTTTGGAATAAATCAAACAGTATAAAAACACAAAATGCAAAAAAAAAAAATTTCAATCAATTCTTTATCGCATTTACAAAAAAAATTTTGTGAGCAAAAGAATATTTACTTTATAGAATTTTGTTGATGTTATAATTATTGTTTATGTAGTGATCTGTGCTTATGTTTCAAAAATTTTTATATCTAAACAGTTTAATTAATTTTATAAGATTATTTTTTTGGCTAAGAATAATTTCTTTTTAACTTTAAATTATTGGAATAATTGTCTAAACGAATTCAATTGAAAGGCATTTTCGATACTTTTATCGTAAAGATAAAAATGTGCTCTTTATTTTTTTCACAAAAAAAAAGACGTATGTTTGAAACAATTATGAACATATTTGAATCAACGCATGTTCGCACACTGGTTGATAGACAAGAAAAATTAAAACTTATTTGAATATTAAACTATTTCGAAACTTTATTCATACTAGTCAATATCTTTATTTTTATTTCAAATTTTAAATAATTTTAAAATTCAAATCATCGAAAAAAATCAAATATTTGAAAATTTTTTTGTTTTTAGAAATTGATCAGATTTTTTCGAATTTTGATAAAAATGTTGATGAAATATTTTTTAATGATGCTCATTCTAGTGATCTTTTCTTCGCCTTCGAAAGGAGAATCGGTTGATGTAAGGTGAGTTCTTCTTTAGTACGAATCAATAAAATTAATTTATCAAATTTTTAAACCTTCTTTGATTAGCTGAATAAAAATTAGACTTTAAGTTATTTAAATTTTTTAAATATAAAGCTTGTATTATGGTCTAGAATTAAATATAGATTCAGTTTGATCAGAATATTGTTTTTTTTAACGTAAGATGATTATTGCTATGAAATAATAAATTTTAAAATTTTCAAAATTTTTTTATAAATTGATTCTTTGAAGAATAAAAATAAGATAGTTAAAATAACAATATATTTTTTTGGGAAATCAGTAAAATAATAGAAAATTCAATTATTTTTTCTTAATTATATTAATAACTAGACGAAAAAGAAGCGGAACGGCAGATCAAGAATTGTTTCATTTACTAGAAAAAATGAAACATCGTCCAGTAGCAGGTATTATAGATATTAATAGGTAGGTATTTTTATGGATTTAAATTTCTTATGCCCTATGTAATCTGAATGTGAATATTAAAATTACAAATCGATTAATTTATAATTTTCAAATAAAAATTCATCGAAACCGTAATGTATATTATCTACTTGATTTGTGTGAAATATGACCTATTGGAAAAGAGATAATAAAGTATAAAACGTTAGTGATGTATATCAGTTATAATACAAATGATTTTTGTAATATTATGAACAAATATAAAATCTAGAAATCCTTTATTCCCATTAAAATTTCGAAATATTAAATTCAATTATTTTCCAATTGAAATTGATTTGTAATAAATAAATTACTCCATTTTTTTTCTAATGTAGAAAAAAAATAACATGTTACACTAATACAAATCAATTTTTAATCTTTTTCTTTTTAAATACAAAATTAAATTCTCGGAAAATTGCTTTTTTATCAACGCTTGGTCAATTTAAATTCAATTATATAATAGAATGTGAGTTCAAAATTTTTTGTGAGTCTTCAATATTTAAATAAACAATTTAATTTATCCTTATCTCATTTTAAATTAAGCGGTAAGCGAAAACCTTGGGATAATTATTCACGTTCGCAATGGAAACTGAAAACTCAAAAGGATGAATGGCCGCTATCGGATCAAATTTATTCGTACTGATATAAAATTCGGTTGTTTTTATTAAAATTCATTAACATTCAGACCTATAAAGCACATTCAAAAAAAAAGTGCTTACCATAGAATCTATTATTTTATTCTTTTGAATAATCTACACATCGCTTTTTCGAATTCGAGTCTTGTGTTATTTAATTAAATGAATTAATTTAGATTTAAGATTAAAGAAAATTTACATAAAAAAACTTTATGCAAATTTAATAATTCAAAAATGAATATTTTCTGATTGATTATTATTAATTATATTAGTTACGTATGTTCACTTTTTTGTTTAAGTTAAAGGATGAAAAAATACAAATTAAAATGTTTGAAGAACGCATATTTGTGTACAGAGATAAATTTTCAGGAAATTATTTTTTTTCTTAACAAAACAAAAAAATTAACATTAAATCAAACGATGTAAAATGGACAATATATGGAATTTAGATTTTCAATTAATTAATAGATTCAAATATACCATAAACATCTAAAACAATATATTTTTTGATTTTAAAAAATCAAAAACAATATTTAGTTTTATTTAGAAAAAATAAAATTTAATCGTAAAAAAAATTTAATTAAAAAATTATAGTCTAAATATTATTAAGGTTGTAAAAATTCCAATTCTAATTACATTAATAACCATGGGTATGTGAACGACAATATAATATTAAATTTTCAGCAAATGGTCAAGATACTGTCAAATGTTTTCTGTTTAAAATTTCAACTAATTTTAAGTCTATTAACTTTAAATTTTCATAAATTCATTGTTTGGCAAAAAGTTGTTTACTGTTCGACAAAAAAAAAATTTGATTACTGAAAGATTAAACTCGAATTTAATTAAAAAATAAATAAATTTACAATTGATGCAATTTATATATCAATATCAACGAAAAGACCTAGGAGTTGCAGCCGTAAAAGATACAGGGAAATGAAGAAAATTGATGGTCATTAAATGAACGACAATTGATCTAAAAGCCTATCTGAATTCGTATAAGTTTGATTTTTCTATTTGCGTAATAGAGAAAACTTTTTATATTTTTGAAGTCTAAAAAAATTAATTTGAAGTATATGAAAACGATGTGTATGATGGCTTTTTTAAAAATAATTATAAAAAAACTAGAAATTAAACTCTTCTTATCATCTAACTTGGACACCAGTATATACAAGGAGAAAAATTAATAAAATTCTATTTACAAAATCATAATCATTCTTAAAGCAAAACGCTACAGATTGATCAAATCGAATGTTGAGAGTTCAAATTTAAATTATATATTTTCAACTTTACAATGTTTTTTTATTGCACTCTTCCGTCGTTTGTCCGTTGATGGGTGAGTTGTCGCCGGAACTGTTTTGTCCAATTTCTTGTAGCAAATTTAATTTTTGATTTTTAGAGGGTACTAGACGAAAAAGTTAGATAAAGATTAATATAGAAATTGAATCACATTTTATTATTTGCAGGTACCTGAAATTTTTCTCGAATAAATATTTTGTACTTTTTCTCTTAAATTTGGTTTTACTAACGTCCGCTTTAATGAACCATCCCAGTCTAAATCAACAAGGCCACCTTGTCTAGCTATTGCAGCCTTTACACGACTTGCAAAATTAATTGATGATTCGTTGTCTTTACGATGCATTGGTTCGAGATACCAAACTTCACATACTATTGCCCACGATGTCATCATCATCATCAAATAAGTAAAATATCCATTTTTAGAACTGTTCCAAAATGCATCACCGAATATTGGATTATATTTGATTGCAACTGGATAAATTACATCAGCAGCCTAGAATAAAACAAATATATTAATATTATCATTAAAATTTAACCACAGCAAATTCAATATTAGCTTACTTCGAAAGAACCTTTTTTAAACATCATTACAGCTGAATTATTAATACATGTACCCTCGGGAAAGATAAGAACAGGCAGTTTATTTTTATCTGATACGTGCTCTTTTAACTTTCTTGACACACCTAATCGATCGGATGCTTCACTTCGTTCAAAGAACACATGATGGGTGGCTTTGTTAAGTATTTTTTGGAGAAATCCAAGAAATCCCTCATGAACTTGACCGACTAATGCATATGCATTATCACAATGTAACATAAGTACATCAATTGGTGAAGTATGATTGGCGACACATACCGAACCGTTTGGCGCTCTAAATTCTCTGTTATGATACGTAATATTTGGACTTAAACTACGGGCTAGAAATCGAAAAGTAATCACTGAAATGCGAGTGTACACTCCTCGTTTAAAAGAGGAATTGGGTAGAAAACCAATGAAAAACATGCTTTGTATTAGAAAAAGAATGCCTATCACAAACATAACAAATCGAATAGGAAATAGAACTAAAAATCGAATAATAAATCCAATGAACCAGAGCACATTTAATTTGAAAGAATGTATGTGCACCGATTTATAAGTACGTGTCAATAGATTCCAAGTTTGTAATTCTTCAGCCGCAAAACGTTTAGTCACTTCATCATCAATAATTGCTTTGATACCTATATTTTTGATTGCAAAAGAAACAAAAAAGTAATTATTTATGAATAATTATTCAAGTTTTTTTACCTTGAATCAAAAAGTAATAAACTTCAGAAAAATCAAACTCTTTTTGTTCAACTTGACCTATCTCTGGATTGAAAAACAATTTTTCATTACTTTTTGCTTCAAATTGAATATTTTTATTTCCATTTAACTCTTCATCATTTGAAGATTCTTCATCGGTATCGGTTTGATTTTTTTTTAATGAATTTAACCGATCGCGTTTTTGTTTACTTTCGATTGTCCGGCTACAGAACTGTCAATAAATAAGTAATGTTTAGAAAAAAAATTTAAAATTATTTTAAAAAATTTTACAAAAACTAACCTCAAATAATTTAAGTAATAATTTGATATAAATCTTTTGAATACCAGAATGAATATCGAAAGCAGAGGCGATGAGAAGATATAAGGCGATGATACATGTCAATGGAAAAAAGAAGTCGAAGTACAACCACCAAAGTCCTCTAAATAAACTGTGGAAAAAAGTGACCAAGATATCAAATCCAAGTGACATGATAGTCTGGTGATAATTGAGTGAATAAGTTAATGATTTGGATGAATAGAAAAATATATTTAGATTTAACGCTTCTATTTCATAAAACACTGATTTAATTAAAAAAACGTACATAGATAGTTAAATTGATTGGTTAAGTAAATCTGATAAAACCAAGTAGATTAATTGATTAAGCGAATAAGGATTTTTATTTACAAAAGCATTCGTTTACATGATGATGAATTAACTTATAAAATGGAGAATAGGGAAGTGAAAAGAATAGAAAAAAAGAAAATTATGAATTTAAAAAATTTATTAAACTAAACATACTTGTTGGATCAAAATTAGCACCCAACAACTGCAAGTTAACTGATGATGAAAAGAAATAAAAATAAATAAATCCCTTCAATCTCTAAGGGACTCTTTTCAAATTGCGACCTGTTTCAAAACAGAGTTTCTCGAAAAAATTATAAATTTTCAGAAATAAAAAAAAAGTTCACAATCATATTGAAGAAAATAAAAATAATGTTTGAAAAAATTTATTTAAAAATTTTAAATCATTTTTATAAAATTTTAGAAAAAATTTCAAAGAAACATTTGTTATTCGTCGAAAAATATAATTTTAAATATTAATTTCATGAAAATTTCATTATTTTTTAGTGACTTTAAGTCTCAATATAATTGTGAACTATTTTTTCTTTTCTCAATAAATATTTTCCATACAAATTTTGAATAAAAAATCCATTTTTGGTCTAAGTTTTACGAATTAGATTTTTCTTCAAAATTCATTCAAATCAAAAGAATAAAATTCTCAAATTAGTTAATTTTTTATATATATATATTGAAGTATATTTAATAGTCGTGAAATTTAGGTTAATTTTTAAAAAATGAAAAAATTTCGTAATTAAGAAAAGGGATTCGATTTTGATTCAAAATGGTAGATATGTATTCTCAAATTATTAAAATTTTCAATTAATAATTTGATGATGAAATTTAATTATTGTTTGATTTTTTTCAAATTACTTTCAAAATAAAATATTGTAATTCTTAATAATTTTGTAGATTTCAAATATATTTAAAAATACGCTAATTAAATTTCCATCACACAATTCAAAATCAATAATAATATTTCTTAAATGTCATTCGAATGTGTAAAAAGGAATAAAATATTGTAATAAATTTACAAGAAAAAGAAATTGAATTTTGAAATTCAGAAAAAAAATTTAAAAGCTAAAGTCATGCTCATGAAAATCTAATCATAAAAATTCGTGGTCTAGAAAGTGAATAAACCAAAGTCTGATCTTTAGAATTTATCATCTATAAATTAAGTTTTTTTCGATTGGAAAATTAAGAAGGCAGACAAAAAAATTTAAAGCAAATAAATTAAATAGGCACAGCGATTGAAATAAATTCTGCTTATAAAAAATTATTAGATTACGTATAATTCTTCAGATAAGAGTTTTGCAGCGTTTGAAGTTTGCTTAGCTTAACAACCAAATAATCATCATTCATTTTAAACATTCATTTTAAACATTCAACAGGTTAAATCTTACAATAAATGTGACTTGAAATGTTAAACCATGAAACAGGTAAATTCGTTTCGATATCTACCTTTTTCTCTGAAAATTTATGGGCAAATTCGTCTTTGTTGTTTTATGATTGACAAATAGATTTTTGATAATTCAACCATTTTATTTGCCTTAAAAAAAAAGTTGGCTCAACCACATTTCAGAAAAAAAATTGATTAACTCGAATCAGAAACAAGAAAAGACTTATTAAATTTGAAAATTTTGCATATATTTGCTTTATTTATTAATTCCAAAGAAATATTAAAAAGTTAATTTTTAGTTATTTATATATGAAATAAATGAACATAAAATAAATTAAAAACTCAATTTGAATTTTTAAGCACTCAACTATCAATTTCACATTATTTCAATGAAATTTTATAAAATATTCGAAAATCATTCAAATAAATGTCAAAAAAGATTTTTTTCGAAAGAATGAAATTTTAACTTTTTTCACTTTATTTTACTTTGAATAAAGTAACACGAATCCACTTAAATATTATTGAAATTTCATAATCATATTTTTTACGAATAATTTCATTAACATTCACAGAAAATCAAATAGTTTATAACAAATATAAATTATTTCGAGTTTTTCTAAGTTGAAATGCAATAAAAGTAAAATGATTAAGATATAATGCATAAAAAAAATAATGAAATTACTTATTATTCAAGAGGAATAAAAAAAATCTAGGTAAAAGATTATAATTCAACTCAAAAATGACAAAAAAATTTAGTCGCATATTTAGGATTTTAGAAGTAATAAATAAATTTTTTAAATAAAAAAATTAAACTGATAAAATGCATGAAATTGTTCTTCATAGATCACGAAATCATATTTACTCTGAAAGAATAAAATTGCATTTTTCATTAAATGGTAATTTTTTCTTTTTGATGATGAGAAAAAAATCAAGTTTATCAATCTTTGTCCATGTATATGGCTATTTCGTTAAATTCATAACATATCGAATGGAAAAAAAGCAAAATTTAGATTTGAATCTCAAACTAAATATTTGCTTGTAGGATATACAACATTTTGGTCAGCAAACATTAAATTTTGCAGAATATCACAATGTCATATTTACGGTAATTCAAAAGAAAAATAGTCACTCTGAAACATATTTGAATAAAATAACATTCATGAGAAAAGCATGTCGTGCAAGATGTTAACAATTTTATTATATTTCAATTAGTGCAATAAGTTCATAAATTTAAACCCCAGAATCTATTTATTTTCAACGATCAATTTTTTTCCATCAGTTAGCTGCAAAGTGTTACCTTATCAAATTATATCATGAAGATTGATTTAGTATTAATTCAGCATTCAAGTTTGTTTCAACGATAATTTGACATGATTTAAATTTGTGATTTATAGCATTATATTTTGATTATGAATTTTAAATCTTGCCAAAATTTAAATTAATAAATAATTTTCTAAATCATAACTTAAAAAGAATTTTTTTTAATAAAACATATTAATTTTGTAAATTTAGGCTGATAAATTAGATTAAGCAGATGTAAAATATCATGCATATTCAGTAAAATTAAAAAAAAAAAATTTAAAAAGTAAAAAAATTGAATAATCATTTTTTTTTTTAATAAATTTAACGAATCGATTTGAATTTGATTATCGAGAACACAAAATAACCATAAAAAATTTAATTAAAGCGAGGCAGTCATAAAATTTCCACTATGCGTAGTATACTTAGGTTTAAATAATTTGAATTCAGTTAGATTGAGATTTATTCAACAATTTATGGGATAATCAGTGCATTTACAAGAATATTTACCTAAATTTGAAAAAAATTAAAATTCAATTTTCTTACATAATTTATAAATTAAAAGTTTAAATAATGATATCTTTTTTCATCGTTTAATGATAATTTAGTCATTAAATACAAAGACATTCATTAGGTGATTGTCTTAAGTGATAAATTATTTTGCCTTAAGTTTACAAATTGTTTTTTTTTTTTTTGAATAATTTATACAGTCACATTTGAATAATAAATGCATTGATGAATAGATATTAGTGTAAATACTTATGAGAAATCGTATAGTTTGGCGACGAAAAATAAAATCCATTTAAACTATCATTATCGATTGATGTAAATTAATATTAAAATTTTTACAGAAAAAGAATAAACCGAAAAAATGTGTAATCATTCGAATTTTCGAAGCTGTTATCTGTTTAATCATATGTATCTAAATTACATAACACAAAATCATAACAAAATTAATAAGTGAAAAATTTCACAAAAAATTTTACAATCAAATTTTTAATCACGATGCTACCACACAAGAGACAGACAATAGATCATTAGAAGATATATTAGGAACAGACAAGAGAACACTTCAATCAATAATGCATAGTTACACTAAGTTACTATACAAGATAGATGAATAGGCGATAGGATTTAATAATTAATATTAAAAATTAATATGAAATTACCTGTACAATAGAAATTTTAAATTATATATAAACATAAAGAAAAAATAAAGATTTCTGGCTTAGATTACCTATGATTAAGTGGAATCTATCATTGAAATAGAATTATTTGATGTTAAACCAGGATTGAAAATTATTCTTATATAAAATCAGATCAATTTGATTATATAACTTTAGTTGAGTGGTTACTAATCAAAACTTAATCAATCATCTATAGTGAAAATGTGAAAGTGATGAACACGATACCACTCGTAAAGTATACCTAAATGGAGGGAAAAAGGACAGATCTTAATTAAGTGGAAGTTAAGGGCGATTTATTGAATTCCTCCAATTTCTCTTGAAGATTTCGCTTTTCATTTTCAAGTTTATCCATTCTTTTCCATAATTTATTCACCAAGGATTCCTATTTATTTAAAAAATTCCATTAGTTGTACTACTAATTAAAATTGGCTTTACTCATGTGAAATTATCTAAATCAACTTCATAATATTTTNNGTCGCCAAACTATACGATTTCTCATAAGTATTTACACTAATATCTATTCATCTATCTTGTATAGTAACTTAGTGTAACTATGCATTATTGATTGAAGTGTTCTCTTGTCTGTTCCTAATATTTTTTCTAAAGCACAAGATAAAATTAAAAACATTAAATCAATGCATATTCTATGCAAAAATAAATAAAAGTGAACATATGAATAAAGTTAAGATTAAAATTAGATTTTTTGAAATGTAGTTTTCTTTAAAATCGTCACAAAATAAATTAACTTAAAACAAATACGTACCTGTTCTTGTTCAAGAGTATTTTCAAGATTGATCTTTTCATGTCTTAATCTCTCTAAATTCATTTGCTTTTCGGTTGTTTCACTTTCCAATTTCTTGATTTTTCGCATTAACTTGTTGACCAAAACACTTTGCTCTTCTTCCATCGTCTTTTCTAGTTGCACTTTTTCTTCTCTTAATTGATTTAGTTTACGACTAAGATCATTAGTCAAATATTCCTCTTCTTGCTCATAATTCAATGCAAGCGTCTCTTTCTCTTTCTTAAGCACCTATTTTTTGAGGGTAAAGTGAATGAGAAATGAAAAATTTTAGACATCGTTCTTGAATTATTTGAAGATAATAAAAAAATATGAAGATTTTTTTTTTAAATTGTCATGTTAAATAACTCACCTCGATTCGCTTTAATAATGTATTACTGATATATTCTTCTTCTTGTTCAGCTCTTACTTGAATAGATACAGATGCCATACGTAAGCTTTTGTTCTCTTCTAACAATGATTGTATTTTACCTTTTAATATTTCAATCTGGCTTTTAAGTAATTTGTTCTCTTCTTCAAGTCGCTTGTAGATAGCTGACGATGTATTTGGTTCAGCAGATTCAGGTGATAGTGAGTTAGGTGAATGCAATGAATCACGTCGATCATTTATGTCGTTGCTGCTACACGATGCAGCATTTAAATTACTACAACTCATATTATTCATTAATTTTTTTGATCTAGTTCGTTTCTACATGTACTTTGATGATCTAATTGCTTAAGAACAATAAATTTTAGATAAAAATTTTTAACAATTTTTTTTTCTCCAATTGCAGACTGAAAATCGAAACCATCAATAAGGGAAAATTCAAAAATCATGTTTTGGCGGCAATTTTAAAAATAATTAAGTTTTTTTTTTAGTTTTAAATGTCGTGAATTAAAAATTAATGATAAATGATTCATTTTTTCATCTAATTTGAAATATTTTTTAATTTTATTTCCAAATTTAATTCAAATTTTCGATATAGAATTTCGTCTGAAATAAAATAATGCTTCTTGCCTTTAATATTTATTTTTAAAACTTTTTTTACAAGGTACAAAATCACATAATGTAATGTAAAAAATTATTAATTATAAATTGAATAGGCAGATTAAATTAAATTTAATTTTCAATTACTGTTTTTTAAGCCCTATAAAATAGTATAGACTATTTCGAAATAAAAATTTCAATTACGAAAAATTCTAGATATATGATTTAATAATTTGTAATATAAAATCCCTCATAATTTCGAACCGAACCTGTATGATGTGTCACCTGATAAGTTTATTTTTAAACGTTCCGTTTGAAAAATTAAAAAATTGAAAAAAAAATCAAAATTTAGAATCCTTATATTTCAAAAATTAATTAAATAAACTTATAAAATCACAATCAAGTTACATAATAACTTAAATAATCATTTAAGAAAATGATTCACATAGTCACGAGATGTATGTAATATTCAAAAATGTAAAATTTAAAGTAATTTTGTGCTTATACTTCACGAGAATAAGCAAATCAAATCCAAATATTTTTAATATGTCTGACACATACACAAATTGGGTTAGTATGCCGTTTTTTGCAATTTGAAAATCGGATATTAATAAACTCACAATTATTTGAAAATTAAAAAAAAAACCAAAAAAAAAAAAAGAATTTTTTTTAGAAAGCAAATAAAGGTGTATAGATGGTACTTTTAATAAATCGTTGCTCACAATATACTTGAAAATATATGAAAGTTGAGATTCATTGTGGATACACTTAATTAGTAATCTTGCCTTGCTTTATATATTGTAAAAAATTAATTCGATTTCGAGAAAAAAAATGAGATACAACCTGAAGCAGGACCGTAAATTAACCAGTTAGTATGGTGGTCACCTTAATGTTTATTAAACTTTAGAACATCTTGTTTCAACTTTTGATTTTTAAATTTCACTTTTTGTTATTGTGGATTTATATGATTCTTTTTTATTTTTTGTAAAATAAAGTAAAGAAAATTTTTTTGAAGAGTTTTTGATAGGGTTTGATGACCAGAGTGTGTGATAGCGTCTTTATTAAACAATGTGCCTAAATAAATGTGAAAATTGTCCAGGTTGACCATAAATGCTCAATCAAATATCAACCCACTATAAATCATCATTACAATCAACGAAGCTTAAAATGAGAAAATTTCTCAAATTCATAATTCATTTACTTGTCTACATTATTCAAAATGTTCAGAATGCAAATCTCGCTTCATTGAACGATAAGCAATTAATGACAACTTATACAATCGCTAATTTTAATTTTGATGGAGAGCAAGCAATTAATAATAAACCGGTTGATCAAAAGGGAATAAATTTATCATATCACCTTAAGCGACCTATGAATAAACCAACTTTAGAACAAAAACAAGCAATTAAACACCGAAATTGCGGAATTCAACAGTTGAACATAGGTTTGCCTTTGACCTTAAGTCAACGCAAATTATTGAATGATCATGATGTTTTGTCAAAAAAACGAGAACATCATTCACTGTTTACACAAAATAAACGTGGCAATCGAAGAGGCAAAGTGGTTGGCGGTGATTTGACTTATGATGGAGAGTTTCCATGGACCGTATCAATTCGTAAATTTGATGCACATCATTGCGGCGGTGTATTAATTAGTGAATGGTAAATTTTCTAGAACAATTTACAAATTATTCAAAAATTAATTTGAAAATTCAAATTTTTCATTTAACTTTTCAAAAGGTGGGTTTTGACAGCAGGTCATTGTGTACAATCGGGATCAAATATGCCAAATCAATATACTATTCGAATTGGTGAACACAATCTTTATTTACCTGATGTAAATACAATCGACTATCAAGTGTCCAAGATCATTATTCACTCAAATTATACTGGATTAGGACAAAAGCGAAGATCAACTAAAAATGCTGATATAGCACTTATTCGAACAAAACACTCGATTGCATTAGGTGATTATGCATGGCCGATTTGTTATTTTGATTCAGAAGAAGAAGAAAAAGCTGGCCTACTTGAATTAACTCGATTAGGGTCAAAAACAGTGAAAAAAAATCTTGGTAAAGAATTAAATTATAACGATGAATTGACGGAAGATCATTATTTCAGTATTCTAGATGAATCAAATTGTGACAGCTATAATCAATTCGATATGCAAGAACTTGAAAATGTATTCAACGAAAATCAGCAACAGTCTAATTATTTATACAATAATATCGCGATCAAACATTTGAATAATAATCAATCTAAAACTGCTGATCGGTCTAATAATTCACAAAGATCACAAAAATCAACTAATTTGATTAAATATCCAACTAATTATCCATCTAATCTAATTTCGAATGATAACTCACTTGCCAAAATTAATGTCACAAAACTCACTAAGTTGGCTAATTTGGTTATTGTGGTTGGATGGGGCAAAAAGCATGAGAAAGCTGATCACTACTCGTCATTTTTACAAAAGAGTACCCTTTGCCTAATTCCTAATTCAGGTTTTTATTTTTTTTTTTTAAATTATTTTTGAAATTTGCATTTCATCTTCAATTTTTTAAAAAAAAAAAAATTAGTTTGTGAACATTGGTATCGAAGTGCTGGTAGACTAATGTCTATTTCATCGGAAATGTTGTGTGCTGGTTGGCAGGCAGGTGGTCGTGATGCATGTCATGGAGACAGTGGTAACTAAATTCTAAATTTCTGAAAAAATAAATTGATTTTTTCTTATGTGTGATTAATTTTTTTATACAATAAGGTGGTCCACTATTGATTAAAATTAATGGACGATGGTATGTGCTTGGTGTAGTAAGTACAGGTGATTATGAAAAAAAGAAAAATGAAAAATTTCCAACTTCAATTTCACGAACAGTAAATTTTGTCATTATTAGGTGTCGGTTGCGCTCGTCCTCTTTTGCCCGGCCTGTATTCAAGAGTGTCAAGCTATTCTCGTTGGATAAAAGAGAATATTCAAAACGAAGAGAATTTATGAATTGTTTAAGCCAAAAAGAAAGTATTCTCACTGTAAATAGTTTAATTACTTTTTTTTTAAAATGAATTAAATTTTTTTAATCACGTAATAAGTTGACTAATTGAAAAGATGTGTGTGATGATTGCCATAAATGATCGTGCAAAATCACGTGAATTTACATTTAAATTACAAATGCCAAGCACACTATTTCGTTTGACAAAGCGTAGATATTTGCAAATAAGATTGTTTATAATTTGAATAATGATTACATAGAATAAATTTATTTTGAGATTATTTGACTGATTTAAAAATTATTAGAAAATAAGACTAGAAATATTAGATCATGTCAGATCAAATAAAAAAAAAACATGAATTAAAATAAAGAAAATCGCGCTAAAATAAGATTAGATGAATTATAATCAAAAGATGTCCCTACTAGTATTACTAGTATATACACGCGGCTAAATCCACTTGTTCTGAAAAAATGAATTTGCATAGATAATATAAGTTGAAAAAGTTGATTATCGAATGATTGACTAATAGATGGAGTGATTGTTTTTAATTGACCATGCCTAGTACCACTGCGTGTGCGAATTATTCTTGTAAAACAATTGTACACCATTCTTCTCGCACTCTCTGCTGCTTAGCTCTCGTTTATTCACTACACCATTTTTATGCGAACGTAGGACTCGGCGAGAATCTCTAATTTATATGATTAAAGAGCGAAACTTTTATTTATATTTTGTAATTTTGAAATCAACTTTCATTTAAATTAAATAAAAGTGATTATTTTTTCAACCGATTGTGTGTGATGTGATGATTTAAATAGAAATTAAACTATTCAAAAGTAACCCCCAAAGTCGAGTTGTTTGAACCGAAAGCGATACGAAAAGTTTTCTTATATTTATAAACCAAATTGTGTGCTCTAAAGTGCTCTTTGTAAACAGATCCTCCGACGCTTTATCGACCAAATTTTATTATTAGCGCATAGTGTCATTCGAAAGGTATTCAACGATTGTATCATTTAACAAACTAGTCATAAGTTTTCAATTTAAAAATAAATAAAAAAAATATCCTTATATTCAAGATTGTCTCTGAACGACAACTTGCATTGTGATTAACTCGTATCGCCGGTATGTAAATTTTTGCATCATTCAGTAAGCATCCTTTTTCATTAAAAAGTGTAAACTATTGCTATACTCAATGTATTCCTGCGTTCAGGTGTCTAATTAAATAAACTTGTGTGTTTGTATGTGTACAGGTTGTGTATTTCAATTCGAAACTTTTGTGTTTGATCTATGCCATCAAACAAAAAAATTCAATTATTTTTGTAATTTTTTCAAGATAGATATATATATATATTTATATATATTAATAGATAAAAATTCTTTTATAAAATTTTCAACATCTACTGTCAAATATTGTCGAAAGATGAAACGCCAAAATGTAAAAAAAAAAATCAATTATAAATTTGAGAAAATAGTGAGATTTTAATATTTTCTGCATTATATAATATGAGTAAATATTACTCAATTTTCTGTTGTGTTTATTTTATTTTAAAGATTCATAAATTTGTTTCTAAGAACTCTCAAACATCTTTCTAATTTTTGAAATTTTCTGGTCAAATTATATTTTTATCCATTTCATTTAATTGTTTCAAAAAACTTATATGAAAAAAAAAATTAATATTCAATTAAAATAACAATATAACTATATTCTAAATTAAAATCTGTTGTTTTTTTTATTATAAAGATTAAAATTTAATGAGTGAAATCCTAATTTTCAAAACTAAAAAATCATAAATTGAATTATAGTTTAAAAAATCTATGATCAAGTTTTAGCTTAAAATTAAAGTAATAAAAATTTCACACCTGCAAATTAATCAGAACTGGAAAAAATATATATTTAAAATTAGATATTTAACTTGATCAGGTATTTTTTTAATGAATATTTTTGAATATATATTTTTATTTATTTTTCATTTTTTGTTTTCACAATTTTCAACTAGGTGTATTTAATTTATAAGAAAAAGAATCACAATGATGAATTTGGTGAGTTTGATAAATTTCTTTAAAATTATTGATTGATTTACAAAGCAATCATAATATAATATATAATTTATAAATCATATTGAAAGAGAATTTCAAATTTTACGAAATTCAGCAAACTATTAAAAATATGAAGTGCTTAAATTTTTTTATAGATAAAATGCTTTGCAAATCAATTTTTTTTTTTTTTGTTTTTTAAAAATGTTTTTTAAACAATTTAATCGAAAGTTATAAATTAAATCGCTAACTGATTGAGAAAATAAAAATTCATTTTATTCGTTGAATGAGAAGGTATAACCCAATTTATCGTTTATTTAAAAAATATACTTTTGATCCGAAATAGAAAAAAAGAACGCTGCGCGGCAAACATAAGAAACCTCAAGTTGTGGTTTTTAAAACCAAAATTCAATATGACTCACTGTTTGTTACAAACTTTAAGCCAGTTTCACACGACTGAATCTAAAAAATTTTCTATTCAGCAACAAAATAAATTATAAATTTTTTCTTAAAAAAAAAACGAGACCAAAATTTAAAAAAATCAAGCTTTTTGAGCAAAAAATTTTAACTATGTGTACACTAATTATTTCGAATGCGTTTACTATTCAAGAAGAATAATTTTAAAACACTTGAAATTTCAATTTCAAAAATACTCGAAAAATTTTTAAACATTCTGAATATATTATACAAATTTAGAATAATTACAATGGCTATTTCACGAAAAAAATCGCTGAAATAATTTCAAATATGATTTTTAAAATTTTGGTATAGTAATCTATTTGCTGTTATAACCTAGAAAATATTTTTTCTTCAATTATTTTCTTTATTGTATGCTTACATCTTTTCGTCCGAACCATTTATAATTCTTTTTCTACATGTTTCTTAGTACTTTAAAACAGTATCTTCTAAATCAAATGATCATAAATGAAGTGATAATGAGATAGTTTCTGAAAATAAAATGTCAATATAGAAGTACACAGTTGAAAAATGCAGTTAGAATTGATGTTTAAATTTTTATTTTTTAGAATTCTAAAAATTTTTTTTTGTACAGTTTTCAACTATATTAAATGTTTTTATTCTCACCTGTGACCATCGACCGATTGTTAAAAAAAAATTTTGGTCGGAAAATAATTTTTTTTGCAAATATTTTTAATTGAATTAATTTTTATTCTTTCAAAATATACATTTTGTCTATAAAATGTAAACATTCGAAAAATTTTTAATATTAAATGACGGTTAAGTTTCTTTGACCATTTATGATACAAAATTAATGAGGTGTACTAAATAAAATTTAATTTTTTCCTTTGCCATCAACAAAAATTTTATATAATTTTTGAATTCAAAATTTATATATTCAGCTCGATTAGAATGATGAAATTTAAGTGAATAAAATCAGGTAATTAATTAAAACAGTCCGATAGCAAAATGATTTTCTTTTTGTAATTTAAAACATGAAATTTAGACTAATGCTTGAAATGGCGAGAAATTTTCCTTAGTTAATAAGGTATAAAAATATGCTAACCTTCTTTAGATGTGTTGCGTTAAATTTTTAAATTATTTATCATCCGGCTAATATTTTAAATGAGCAATTCTTTTTACTTCAAATAATGCGCAATTTTTTATTCTTGTATTTTATTATCAAAATTTTTGTTTTTTTTTTTTTTTTTTGTATTTTTATTATCTCAAAAAGCTGAAATTTTATTATCATAAAAAATCGGAAATAAATTTATTAAAATTACTAAAAAGTGATGTTATTTAAAAAAAAA
This sequence comes from Acarapis woodi, assembly GCA_023170135.1. Taxonomy (NCBI): domain Eukaryota; kingdom Metazoa; phylum Arthropoda; class Arachnida; order Trombidiformes; family Tarsonemidae; genus Acarapis; species Acarapis woodi. The sequence continues at coordinate 39,457 of BLXL01009961.1, read as the reverse complement.
TTCATCATCAAATTACAACACGTCAACAAAAAAGAAATAAAGAAATTGACCTTTCCTAAAATATTTTAAAATTTGATACATTGGCATTTGTTCCAAAGATAATTTGCTAAATTTTGAAAAATTTTCTAGAATTGTTATTGTTGTTACATATTTTTATAGTAAATTAGCACATAGCCCACTTAACCGGAAGTTAATTGATCATAAAACTAAAATTTGAAAGTTAACGTTAGGATACATCTTCAAGTTAATTATAATGTTAGGTGATATTGTATAATATTTTATGTTTTCTGATATCATAAATTGACAAGTCAATTAAATTAACCAAAATAATTTTTATGGGTAGTTTGAATGTTGTTTTTGTCGTTTTTGTTGTGAATGCAAATTTATTTATGCTATGATACTTTCGGTTTTTTCTTAAATTTCTTCTCAAAAAATTAAATGGAAACTTTAAAAGTGATTTCAACCAATCCGGCTAGAAATTTGTATTTAATAGAGCAGCACATGCAACTTGTTAGTAAATTAAAAAATTTTTAGTTTTTTATTTATTTTATTCTAAGAATTATCGCTAAATTTCTATTTCATTTCTTTCTCTGTCTTAAGCATTTCATTTTCATTTTAAAAAATTTTGTTTTTGTGTTTTAGGCTTTCTATTTTCACCCTATCCTACTATTTAATTCACTGTTAATATGTGCTTTATTTTTCATTTGCACATCATTCATGTTATTACGTCGTCATATCCTCTATTAACCTACTAATTGAGAAAAAAATACTCTTCTTGATTTAGATTGAATTCGATAAAAATTCTTGTATTCAACTTCATACAACAAATATTGGAAAATTATAAAATACCCTGAACCGCCCTATTACTGTTTACGAAAATCTGAATTATTTTCGATGCTATTGATTACTTTCAATGTAAATTTCTTTTTTGTTTTATTACAATGAAATAAAAAGTTTTATTTGATATAAAAAATGCTTCTTTGTTTCGGAATTTTTTAGGACTTATAAAATTATTATAAAAATATTTCAAGAAATTAAAATGATCTTCAAGAAAATTGATAAGAAAAACAAAGGCGCGGCTTTGGATCATATTTTGAAAATCATGGCATTTGAAAAAAACATCAGATATGAATTTTTTTTTTTGATTTTTACTTCCGAAAAATATCTTTCAAACAATTTTTTTAGTTTTGATAATTAAGAAAAATAATAGAAACTTAGTATTCATTTATTTAAAAACTGCATGTGCTCTTTTTTCATTTAAATAAGTAAAATTATTCATCTAATTAAATTAAATAATATCTGCATCCTAGTACGATCTGCTGAATTATTTAAAGTAATTTTTTTTATTGGCGCCAGTAACTCACTAATTTAATAAAGTGCTCGAATAATCTATATGGTGTGTGAATGATCTAAACATTATAATTTACACTAAATAAGCATGCCTTACAAATACTTAGTGAGTTTGAAGAGAATATAATTGTGAAAAATTCGACCTACAAAATATAGTTCTGAACTATGATCTAAGAAAAATTTATTAATTATATATAATGAAAGGTGCGAAAAAAAAGTATTCCAATTTGTTGAGATCTAATAAATAATACAAAATTTACTTTCTAAATAATCAAAGACTTACTCGCTGACAGAAAAAATCACAGCTTAATTTTTTACTGTATAATTTTATTTTTAAAAATTATAAAAATTGTTCATTCTTTTCTAAATTAGACAACTTTTTTCTAATTCAATAACGAAATTTTAATGATTTAATCGTCAGAAATTTATCAGGTGATGAAACGGTTAATGATTATAAGTTCGAGATTATTATTTGTGCACACACAAACGAATGGCAAATTTAATGTATCCGAGAAATAAAATTTATATTAAGCCCGATCAGTGATTTCCGGCAAGTGCATTTCGAGATTAAAAAAGCGAAAATTGAATACTCAACCGAATAGAGTATATAATTTTTTAATTTTGGCAATTTAATTTCTTCTTCGTTCTGACATTTTTTCATTTTGGCAAAATGCATAAAATTTTATGATTTTCAACAAAATTCTTTGTTTTGTTAATCAAGAACTTAGAATAATTTTTATTTAAATAATTAAAATTTATTTCTTCTTATTTCATCTGTAAATTTTTTCTGAATTTTTAATTTTCACATTCAAATGCTCTTAAATTATTAAAAATTATTCTTTTTTTTTTTGTCATTTTGTAACCCTTTTGATCAAATGATGCTCTCTTATTTATGGTTAATCAATTAAAAAAAACATATCATTTGCTTACCGTTAAATATTAGCATATTTCAAAGAATTTTTCGCTTTTCTCTTCAATGCTTTATTAATCACTTAATAATTAATTAGTTTAAAACAAATCAATTAAAAATTCTACGCTTAGAAACCGTCCATTTAAATGGAAAATTAGTAAGAAATTTTCAATATCATTTTTAATCGAAAAAAGATTCAGAAATTTTTTCAAATATGTATTCTTGAAATAATAATTGAAAAAAAAATTCGCGCTAAAATTGTGATATCTATACACTCAACAAATTTTTGTAGTTTTAATTTTTATTTTACAGTTTTATGCTTTTCAATAATCTCTTGTTTTTATAGAGCATTTTATGTGAAAGAATATGAATGAAAAGACGAGTTTTTGGAACTTCTGAAAACTATTTTAGAATTTAGTGAGAAAAATTTCAAATTACAAAAATATGCAATCTGATAAATTAGGTCAATATAATAAGATTGCGATTTCCAAAGAAATTTTAAAATATATTTTGATTTGATTCTTAATTATAATTTCAATATTTATAAGTTATTAGCTTTCATATAAAATACAAATTTAAACAAATTAAATTTCTATAAAATTTATATTTAAATGAAGATTGTCGATTCAAAGAAAAAATGAGTTTTAGTTTATTAATATATTATTAAAAAGCAACATTCAGGTCATTTTGTTTCACAAGTCAATTAAAATTTAATGTTATATTCGTTCAAAATAACTTATATGGAAAAAATGATGAATTTAATGGTCAATAGACATTATTATGCTTTTGTGATCGTAGAATGTTACATTAATTTGAAAATTTTTTTTCAAACCATTTTATACAATATTGCTGATTTTTCGCTAATTTTTATAAACATTTTATTTAATTTTGGTCATGAAATATATTGACGACAACAAGATAAAATGTATAGTGCACAATTTTTTTTTCTCTTAACTAATAGATACAAAAAAGAGTAAATGTTTAAAAATTATGTCATTTTTTGGAGAAAGAAAACAGATTTTTCAAATAAAAATTTACATTTGAAATGCGAATTTATAGTATTGGTTAATATTCAAAATTATTTATTTTAATGATTTCATATATTCAAGGCAGTGTGATATATTATTTCTTGCCAAGACAATATAATTTGTTTCTGGCTGTGGATATATTTATTTCACGATTTCACGATACACTAGGGGAATTAAATTCATTTTTTATTAAAAAAACTATTTTTTATTATAAATATAGATAATTTCAGAATCTTAAATTATATAATAGACAAATAATTTATTGGATAAAATTTTTGAATTTAATATTTTCATTATATTTACCGCTTGATTAGAGAACTGATTTTGGAAAATAATTACAATTCTATATTCTCTGGATCAAATACTATATAAATATATATAATAATTATATATGTAGTTTAATTTTCTTAATCAGTATTTTTAAAATAATTATGATAAGGTGTCCTCATTAGAATTTTCTATGTGTGGCTCTAAGAAAGTTATTCAACATCAAGCGATCATTCCGTAATAAAGATTGATTGCTTTAGGCGCGCCAAATTCTCGTTCAATTTAATTACTGTTTTACAATCTAAATTTTAAAAACTAGACTTTTTTGCTATACATATAGAAAACATAAGATAAAATTTATAAAAATGGCAATTTTTTAATAATTGGAAAAATTAAATGCGCACTCAAGATTATTCAAAATCGACATATCAAATATTTCTAAATCGAAAATTTAAGTCTAATAATAAAAATAAAATAATAAATAGAATATTAATTTTCAATGAACAAATAAGATACTTTTTGTACCATTTTTAAAAAAATTATCTTTCCTTCGAATATTCAAAAAAAAAAAAAAACTTATTTTCGGATGCACTTTTCTATTAAATTTTTTCCTCTTAAATAAAATTCAGTATTTTAACGACACCTTGCATTTTGTGGAGTGGTGCTATATATATTAAAAAATATATATTAAAACAAATGCGAGCACATTATTAACATATTTTGCATATACTAAAATGTATATATTCTATACATTTTATATATGCATATATATACATGCCATATATGATATGTACACAATGCATAAATAAATTATGTGCATATATCTTTTTTGGGATTAGATGGTAAAATGGGATTATTGTCTATATATGGTTTCTACCTGTATATATAATTTAATACGTAAAAATTATTTTGATAACAAAAATTTGTTGAAAAATATGTGCCTAAATCGGTACCTAACTAACAACATTTTCGAAAATTTTTTTTTTGTTATCCAAAATCGTTTAAATTAAACTAAATGTCAGATTAAAAATTATTGTAAATTGACCGTAAATATATTTTTTCAATTTCTATTTTTTAGCTATGATTTGACAGATAAAAAGGCAATTACTCAGTGTTCTGAAATTTTTATCAACAACCGCCTTATATATTAATCATAATTTTTTTTTTTGTATCTTCTTTATCACGTCAAATTATTTAAAAGTTCATGTATTCGTCAAGTGAACATTTTTTTTATGATTAGCCGTTGTATTGTTGCTTATCATTTGAAAAATTTTTATCGGAATTTTTTGCCAACAATCTAGAGAACTTAACTTGAAAAGATGAAATAAAGATCACATTTTCTAATGATAGACATTTATCTAAGGATATCTTTTATTTAATAATATAAATAAATATTCAAATTTATTGTCTCAAAAAATGCAATGTTTAATTCTTAACATAATTTTTAATTCTGCCGCTTAAAACATTGAGGTTATCTGATTTTAATTTTCATACTCTTCAAAATTTTCGATCATCAATAAAGCAATGTATACTTATTCCAAATATAATTTATGAGTCTGTATCATTCTATGACATCTTAGCATTTTTTCATTCATGCTGAATTCACAAAAAATTTTTACGATTCTTTAATGATCAAAAATAGTTATTCGAAAAACTTTTGATAATAAACTTTTATTATTTTTTTTATTTTATTATGTTTACTTCTCTCGATTCATTTTCTGGACTTCAATTGAATTGTGTTTGAAAAAATATCATATAATTATTTTTATTTCTTATTCTAATTCTTAGTATATCTTCCAGTAAAATTCATTTTGTTTTTAATACTGACATTCTTAAAAATTTTTTTATTTATTTGACTTTTATCCTTTACATATCATCTAGAATAAGCCATAGGGAATTGAAAATTTTATTTATTTTATTCAAAAACCAAAGCTCGCAAAGTGATTTTATCGAAATTGTATTTATGTTCATATTAATTTTGATCAATTATTTGAATTATATAAGAAAATTGCTAGTGGCGATCAAAAGTGAAATGAATTATGAATCTTTGATTCAAAAAAATTGAATTAAGGATTCGCAGGATTTTAGAAAATGAAAATATCACATAAAAATGATAAAGGCTTGATTTTTCATAATCAAAATTATTTAAAAAACAAATAAATTTCTGTTTTATTCCAAGTAATGGAATTCAAAAAATTTTTGAGAGTTACATCGAACTTTATCAACATGAAAAAAATTTTTATCTTTTTAAAAGTCAAAATTCATAAGTTATACTATGATAATAATAACAAAACATATAAACACTATCTTATTATAAAATTTATTAAAATAATAATTCAAAATCAGAATTAAAATAATTGAAATTCAATTTTTGAAATTTCTTTTTCATTGTAAATACATATAAGTATATTAAAAATATTTTATAAATGTATAAATAATTTTAGACAAACATGAACAATAGAGAGATTACATGATTGCTCTTGATGTTTAATTTTATATGGTTATATATCAAAAAGACCATAAATATTGAAACCATGTTGTAAAATGATTTTAAAATTTGAAATAAATTATATATTGAAAAGATTTATTTACGAAATGAATTATGTGTAAAAGATAAAAATAAATTGTTGTTAAGAATAAGTTTAAAAAAAGGTAAAAATATTTTATTATCACAAAATTTTTTTACATTCTCGATTTAATCTGAAATGATAACTTGATAATTTTATTCGCACGTTTAATTAAACGTGTCCTTATTTATCTTTTATAAATAATTATCAATTTTCAAATTATTTTCTCTTTATCATTTATATTAATTCAATAATTTATTCCACTTTGTTGCGAAGAGAACCCAGAAAAATTAAAAATTTTTATATCCAAAATTCACTATTATGTTCACAAAAATTTAGATTATTTGTTTACGGAGTGAAACATATTTTTAGCATTTGTGTTTTTGAAGGTGACATTTTTTCTTTAAAGATTTTGTCCTTTTCAAATATTCTTAAAATTTTTTTGATTATAATTCATGAAATAGACTACAAAAAATTTTTTGCTTAAAATTATTATATATATTCATTATATAAAGGATTTACAAAAGAATTGAAGAGATGTAATAATTGAAAAAAAAAATAAAATTTTTTTAATTAAAATTTCTCAAGAAATTAAAAAAATTTATCGACAGATTAGATTATCAAATCATCTTATTTCTAAATTTTTTTGATTGTTTAATATTAAAAGCTAAAGAATCGTAAAGAAAAAAAATTGTTTATTTTAAAATTTTAAGTAAAAAAAATGAATTGATATCAATTTTTTTTCTTAGTATAAATTATAATAATTTTTAAAAAATAATGAATATTAATTAATAATAATAATAATTGAAAAATTGATGATGATTCTTTAGCATCTATTTGAAATTGTTTGAATTCATACAATTCATTTTTGTGATTCTCATTTTGGTAACTGCACATTTCTTACCATTTTCTAATCTCAAAAGAATGCGAAATTCATATTTTAATAAATCAATGTTTGAAAATTCAAGTTTATTATTTATTTTGACATTTGAAAATCAAGATATTATTAAAATGTCGAATTGATGAAAAATTTATCAATTTCGTAAACTTTAGCCCATTATCAATCGAATTGATAAAATATAGATAATCATTTTGTATGAATTATTTGTGTCTATCTTATGGTTGTTATTTAATATACTTCTTAATTATCAAAATTTTTCGAAATTTATCTCATTTCAAATTGAATTCCTCACTTTTTTGATTTATTTATTTTTTTTTAAATATTCAATGATTTTTTTTTGAATCGTCAATTAACTTATTTTGTTTGAGGGTCAAATATACAAAAAAGAAAAGTTTGAGAATAGAAATTTTATACGATTCATCATTTTAAATCATCAATTTAAATAAAAATCTACATTTTCGAAGAAAATTATTGAAAAATGGATCAATTTTTTTCTTTTGCTCTTGATTTCTCTTCTTCTGCATTTCAATCGAGCAGAAAAATATTTAAACGAAATTTCGACATAATTTAAGAAAATTTTAGGAAATCCTTATTTCAAATAATTGATTTTAATGCAAAGTTTCTAATTCCTATTTATAGAATTAAAGTGACAAGAGAATTAAATAATCAAATTCAAACTTTTGAATAAAGATTTTTTTGTTAATGGAATAAGGGATTAGCACTCAATTCAATTTATTTAAAATGTGTTATCAGGTGATTTTAATCATTTATGTAAGTTTGCAACCTGAATTTATTCATATTGATTTATTGATGAAAAATTAGATAAAATAATGAAATTTAGTTTATTCCGTAAAAAAATCACTAAATTTTTTATCTAGTCTAAATCAATTTTTTTATTTTCGGCTTTAATGTATACTATTTATATCATTTCTAAATCAAAATCAAATTGCCATTTTATTTTTTTCATCTTTAATTTTTCAAAAAAAAAAATGCTAATAAAAAAATTTTACGCCAATTTAGTATTTCGCTGTTTTGAAGAAACGATTAAATTTTTTTTGATTTAATAAAACTTGGATAGAAATAAAAAAAAATTATAAAAATGACCTATTTATTTAATAATTCAATTTGATTGATTTACTTCAATTAAAATTAGTATAAGAAATATTGATAAAAAAAAAATTTGTCAACTTGTTGATTTTTTATTTGATTTTTTTAAATTGTTTGATATCTTAAAAAAAAAAAACCCATTTCAATTTCGTAAAAAAAAATTTCAATATTTCGAAAAATCATGCTAAATATTTTCTAATAATTTTTTTTGTTTGATTTTAAAAAATCTCACAGATTATAAATAAATTTTAAATTTATTTCAAGTTTTTTTTGAAAAATTTTTGTTCATTAGTAAATAAATTTTTTATGAATTTCGTTAAAAAAAAATCTATAGGTATTTGAGTGGCTAAATAATTTTCAGATAAATTTCGTATGAAAAATATATTGCGAGATTTTAAATTTCTCATTTTTTTTTTTACTTGAATTATAAAAAAAATTAAAATTTTCAACTTATCGAAAAGAGATTCAAATTCTTTGATTTTTATTTAAAAATTTTGATGGTTACGTGAAAACTTTAATAAATAAGAAAAGAATTCAAAAATTGTAACATTTTGTTCGTATACGAAATAATTGAAACTAATATTTAACTTCCGGACTATTTTTCACAAATTTAAATGTTCAATACTTTATTATTTTGGTAGTTAATTTTTATAGTTTCGTGTTTTTAAAATAAATCACAGTCTATTACTAATCTGTAAATCGTCTTTTAATTTTTTATTGATTTCAAAATCGATTTTTCGATATTTTTTTTGAATGTGCGGTGTAACTTTAATTACAATGTTTTTTTTTTTTTCAATTTAATTTCTTAATAACTAATTAGCAGCTGTTTTACTTTCATAAATAAAAACTTATTTAGAAGATAAAATAATTACTAATTCTTTTTTGTGATGTCGATTAAATTTTATCGTTTCGAAAAGTAGAAAATTTATGAAATTAATCTTAGTTTGACTCGATTGTCATTATTCTGTATATATTTTTGATCTTGTAAATTTTGTGCAATTTATTTATCGAAAGCTATCAAAATTGTTATACATTTGATTAATACATTTGTAACTATTTTTTATTTGATTCTGCTTGTTTTCAAATATTTCGTCGTAAATAAAAATCGAAATTTGCGCTTATATAATATTTTTTTGCTCTTGTTTCTAGTATCTGATTCGTATTATAATTTAAATTATTTACCATACTTCATCTTTTTTTAGTAATAAAATTTCACGATTGCACTTGAAGTATATTAAAATAACCTTCATTATTCACTATACTTTATTTAGTAAATTTACTTTGAGTTTTGATTCATTTGCCTATAAAAGAGAACAATTTGGTCTTATTTGTCTGTTTATCTTTACATGAAGAGGTTTATCTATTATAAGTTTGAATCTATTTTATTGTTTGGACGATATAAAATTTATATATATAAATAAAAAGTAAATTGTTTTAAGATCATCAATAACAATCAATAAACTTATCAGCAATTTTTGTTTTTTTCAATTGGTTGTTAGTGAATTTAAAATTTCGAATCTTAATAAGATAAGAAAAAAAAATATAAATTTTCAAAATTTAACTTCGTGCAATCATAAGCCTTTTTCAATATCATGTTATATTCTAATATAAATAATATTTTCACAACAAATTAAATTTTAAATTAAAATTCAAATTATTCACAACTTAAAAGGCTAAAAAAAAAAAGAAATTCAAATTTGGTGGAATTAATTTTGCAATCAAAAAATTTAAAAAAATACTTATTTTTTTTTGACATTTATCATTTAACTGGTTTGAAGTAATGAATACATTGACATTTCAAAGAAATGTTGCGTCAAAAAATAATTAGCTGATGTGCGTTATATGATAAAAATTATATAGTTGATCCTCTAGAGAGTGAATTAATATTTAATCATTCAGAGATTCTTAGGTGATTAATTGTTTTTAACAAATCTAAAAAATATGAATCATTCTCTGTAAATCATTTTTTTTAGAAATAATATAATTAAACTTAATTAGCAAACTTCAAACCTTCTCCCTCAAATTGGATAAAAAAAATTAAATTCTAACTAAAGAAAAAGTCCATTATTTCATTTATCTTCTACACCATTTGCGATTACGTAAGTTTTTGCTCAGTTTTTCCAAAAAACTATATTGTCAATCTATAGGTAAAATCAATATCTGATTCTAAGAATTTTTGAAATATAAACTATCTCTGTAAAATTTTGAATACATTTTATTATACACATACCAATATAATTTAAGAAAATCTAATAGACCTCTGAATGATATAGAGCTCAATGAATTAAAATATCATGCAATTTCGTTTCCTGAGAGAATAATTTTGAATCTATCTTGTAAAAATTGCTGATTAATTAAAAATTCTCTATAATTTATTGGTTAAATGGTCTTTTCGTTATGATAATAATGATTGTCTTAGTTCTTAAAAGATTTCACTTATCCGATAAATAATTAGTATGAATTATTTCCATATTATTAAAATAAGAAATTTCAAATTCTAAATCATTTGTCTTGATCTTTTGAAAATAAAATTTATCTGAGGAATAATTTATTGTTAAGAAATGAAAGTTTTAAAAAAATTACATACTTGAATGCATCTAATTTCTTTTTTGATAAATGGTCGGGTTGATTATGTTTGAACTCGATGCATTAAAAAAACATTTGCTTTTTGTGAATAATATTAATCACATTGTGCATAAGTTTGGGCTTAAATAATTAAAATATTGTTTGATTTAATTAAAATCTTTTTCTTTTTTTTTTTCTTCAAATTACCAAGTGATAATAGAAAAATATCCGTTTGTTTCAGCATCTCAAATATGAAAAATTAAAGTAAATAAACTAGCTGTAGGCGAAAATATTTTTGTAAAATTTATTGTATAATATTTATATATATAATAAAAAATGCAAGTAAATTCCATTTAAAGATGAACAAATAAACAAGAATAAATAGAGCTTTTCAGTTTTTTTTGTTACGCGAAATTTGCTTTCTAATAGATGTAGTACTAGTAATAGTTGAGAGAAATTTTAAATTTAAAAAATTTGCTATACCAAGAAATTTAATTCATAAAGGAAAAGATTTTGTTTTGATTTATTCTTAGAATTAAACTCCGATGATTGTTTTTCTCTATTCATAATGGAAATTTTTTTACATTTTCCACATTTTGTAAAACATTTTTGACATTTTGAACTTATTGTCTTTGGAAAAAAAAATTTCAGAGTTAAGCACATATATTTTTTAAAATTTTTCTTTTAATATGATATCGACGTGCTCTCTATTAAATTTTATTAAAATCTATCCAATAAATCCCATTGCACTAGATAACAAAATTCACTTTCTTATATATAGTTTTTAAATTTTTTTCGCCTCATTTTTTCAAAAGGTGTAAAAAGAATTTCAACTCAAATCTTGCTTAAACTTCAAACATTTTATTCGACATATATCTAATCTAAGTAATCATTTTTAAAAATGATTTGAAAAGTGAAATGGATATTGTTTGATTGTGATGTTTTTTAAACATAAAAAATCAGATTACATAATGATCAGTTGACATCCTATAAATGTATTTTAATTATTAAACTTGAAGTAAAAGATACACGTGAATTATGTTTGAAGTTGATATTCATCTTCAATCTAAAATTTTGTTTTATTTTCCAAAAATATGGAATGTGTGGCATAAAATATAAACTAGAAATATATTCCACAATATTACTAAAATCATGTAAATAAAAATTTATTTTCTTTTCCTCAAATTCTCTATTACATACTCTGAATGATTTTTTGGTGTTAAGCCAACAATTCTATTCACTTGTTAAACGACATATTTTCGTATGCTTTGTAATTTTTATGTGAGCATAGTAAAAATATCTATTTATACATACATTTAATTTTACTAGCTTTAGTAAAAAAAAAGTTTTTGTCTTCTCTATGCCCTAATCACATTATTTGTGAATTTTCAGAGAAAATCTTTGAGTAATTTAGATGTTTGTACTTATAAAAAAAATTTGCTATAAATTATTTTAATAAAAAAAATAAATGAAAATAATTAAGTTTTTTTGATTAATCTATTCTCAGATTAATAAAAACTTGTAAACGATAGGTAATACTAATCTCTGTTTTGGTAAATTTTTTTGTTTTGTATGGAGACTGTGATAATTTTTGAATATATGATAAAATTGATAACATACATCCTATTAATAATAGTGCTTACATATATTAAATTTTCTCGAAAAAGGCTTAAAAACTTAAGCTAGAAATTATTCTCAATGAGATTATGATGATAAAATTAAGAATAGTTTGAATAAAAAATTTGATAGTTTTTGAAATTTAAAATATCCTTAGAATAATGAATAATTTTAAAATTTTTCGAACATTAATTTTCACGATATAAAATATCCGATCACTGTAATAAGAGAATAATTGAATTTACCTCAAATTATTAAAAATATGCAGTAGACAAGAAAAAAACATTAAATATTTGCGTTAAGATTCAATATACTACATTTGATTCAAATTTGTGAACAATTTCATTAATTTATTTTTCGAATTCAAGTCCAATTGATTTATGTAAATTTATCTTTTTTATTTTTTCAATATTTAATTAAACAAAATATTATTTACGATGCGATTTCTTTGATAACCTCTACGTTAAAATTAACAGACGTTTTAAGTTTCAAAAGTTTGAAATGAAAATTCAAAAAAATTTTTTATTTTGTTGATACATTGAAATGTTTTTGCTTTGATAGCACAAAAAATGAATCAAAGATTTTCGATACTTCTTAATTAATCTATTAATATTTTGAAATCGATTTTATAAAAACTTAGAATTTCGAATTAATTCATAACTGTAAAAAAACTTTATGAAGTAAATTGTTAAGTTATCTAAAATTTCAATTTCGAATATTTTGAATTTTTTCGATTACTGTCTTGAAAAGTCGAATTTATTTCATATATACAGACATGTAAAAAATTGAATGGGTAGTAATCGGAAGAAAATACAATTCACTATTTTTCTCATTAAATTGTGTTGTGAAAATTCATAAATAATAATAGAAAATGAAATGGGATGTTGAGTTTCATAGGCTATATGTAAAGAGAATAAAAGTTTGTAGTATTATTCTTATTCATCTGAATTTTCCATTTGACTGTAATGTTCATAAATGTTTAAATAAGACATAAAATAATATTTTGAAAGTATTTTTATTGTAATGGCATATGAAAATATAAAATAAATTTTGAATCATAAATTTATAATTTCTAAACTCTAATGTATAATTAATTATTAAAATAAATCGGCAATAAAATTTAATCATTTTTCTTTTTTATGCAGGTTTAGTAAACTAAAAAACATAATTTGTCAACTAAATGAATGGATGCGATTGCTTGATAAGCTCAGATTAAAATCATCAATAAATCAGAACACCACATATCTTAAATTCATTAATCGGTTGTTCAACTGGTATAAGAAAATATTGATTAGGTGGAAATATCATCAAATAAATAAAAAAGTGAAAATCTTTTCAATCTTTAAGCAGCATACTGCAAAAATCAACTATTGTGAACAACTAGACTTAGAGCGTGGTCTAGCCGGCCAAAACTAAAGGCATCAATTTACTAAAATTATCTTTGTGAATTGAAATTAAACTTTTTTTTACTAAAATCGACTTTTATATTGAAATTCACCTGTGGTTAATATTCAAAAGTGCAATTCAACAATTATTTAATTAATCAATTTATATCTTCATCAACTTTCCAATCTTTAAAAGAAATCGGTTTCGCTAAACGATGACGTTCAGATGTGATTTAATATTGTGTTGATAAGTCTTTTTTTCACTTTGTCAATGCATAAGAAGATGATCGTTTTTTAAATGCAAAGCTTAAATTAAAATGATTTTTAATTAAATTTAGGAAAAGAGAGCTTAAGACTATTTGGATGAATCAAATTTAGCGAAATTTGCATGTATGGTATCAACATGCTAGTATAATTTAATAATTTAATAAAATTCGAAAACGAATTTTTTTTCGACGTTTAGTTAAATTAATCATAAAATTTGAAAAGTGAATAGGAAAAAGTGATTGAAAAAACAAAGAGCGTCTTGAAATTTAATCATCTAAACGAGAACGCTCATTTCAATCTCGATTAGATAATTTATCTACAAATTTAAGAACTTTAAATTTATCGAAAAGCCAACTTTTACATCACCAGCTGGACTCCACCTACCTTATTTCTTTTAAAAAAAAATTAGTGTTTTAGTTTCAAATCTTGTTATATATGGATAATAATAGTAAAAAACCTAAAGAAAATGGTAAGTTCATCCCTGAATGGACATTTTAATTAATTTTAATTAATTATACTTTTTTTTAAAATTATAAATTGGAAATGAATTTTTTATGAATCTTTATAAGATCTATCAAGACACATATGGCCTATTATTTTGAAAAAAAACTATTCATTAGTCATCAGACTATCTTGTTGGTAAAGATTAGTAAGCTTTTTATTTTAAATTAATTGTCTATTGATTTGATCTCTATCTGCATCGATGAGTTCTATGTTTTATTTTTCAAATCTATTTGTTCATCAATAGCGGAAAGAATTTTCGTAAACATGATTATTCTAATTCTTTTTTCTGGACAATATTTATTGTTCACACATATTCTTTTTATTGATATTTCAAAGGGTATTTTGTTTTTTGTTTTCCACAATCATTCTTTTGATTAAATTTATTACATTTGTGGCTATAATATTATAAAATAGTAATCACAAATTGCACACTCTTATAATTGCTCTTTTAAAAATCCTTCCTTTGAAAAAATATATTTCATTATTTGCTTCCATATTTTTTAAATGACTATAATTCATCTTTATATGCTTCATTAATACTTTTTGATAATCAAATCATACATTAGGCAGTAAAACCTCTTTATTGCCACACAATCTCGTTTTTTCGAAGATCTCACCTTACAAAAAATCATAATAATTTATTTAATTAAATTTAGCCATCAAGTAAATTTAAAGTTCATTTGAAAATGGACTATGAATTATATGAGAATTGTTTCAATTTCCAAATTTAGTTGACCATCAGTTTAAAATTTCATTTACATATCATTTTTCTGATGATTTTTTTCTACTTGGTTCTCATTTCAAAATTGTGTCATGAATTTTCAATCGCCAATATTTTAATGATTTGTTGTTTTTATAATCATTTATGTTAAAAGTATTAATATTATGTTACAACAAGCTGATTAATGTAGAAAAAAAAAATTTCACTGTGCATTGGAAGAATATTCAGAGGACTTCCTGACTATTCACTCATTATATTTCATAAATTTTTTTAATAGTTTTGTTCACGCGAAATAATTTTTTTCAGATAACTAATTTTTCTATATACTTTCATTTTTGTTATTAAAAATTAATTTCCGCTCGAATGCTCTTTATAGTTAAAACTACATTCTTCAAAGTGTAATCTTACTCCAAGTGTCAAGTAGTAAAGTGACACAGTGATTTCTTCCAAAATAAAAAATTTCTTATTCATTATTCATTTTAATCTAAAATTTTTTATATCCAGCAGCTTGAGTAGAACGAATAAAAAAGTATTCAAATACTAATCGATTTTTCTTAGTATGTCTAAGCTTTTTTTTTTAAAAATTAAATGAAATACTGATTTGAAAATTTCATGTTGTGTCTATTCTTAATGGACTATTTAACAAAATTTATATTTATGCTTGTCTGAAGAATCCATCATTTTGTTTTTTGAAGGGTATAAAAAATTTTAGATTTCGAAAATTCGAAATTCTCTTTAACAGATCTACAGTGAAAATTAAGATAAAATTAATTAAAATTTATTTCTTTTTTTCGATGTTCAGTATTCAAGTGATTTCAAATCGTAAAATCAATGCGCATTTAATATATAATAAATTCACATTGTTTTTTTTTTTTGTTTCAGTTTTTTTATTGATCATTTTATTTTTATCTGACTAAATAGTTCGAAAGAGAATTTGAATCACATCCAAATCTAATTTTATTTTCTTGAATAACATATAAATATATATATATATATTCATAGTATGAAATTTAAAATCAATACTGATTGAATCTTCAGAATTCTGAAATAAACCTGATTGAAATAGAAAATTTCAAAAAATTAGAAAAGTTGCGAATGATCTAAAAAGATGATATACTTACACTTAAAAATATTTATTTATTATAGATTTTCATTTCAAATTGAAAAAAGTATTTATAAAATAATGATTTAAATTTGTTCAATAATAAGTTTTACTAGTGTCGGTTTCAATCGATGAAAGCTTCATTCGAATAGAAATAAATTCACAGAAAAAATCAGAATTTAGATTTGAAAATTAAAAAGCAAATTATTTAAATTTGGGGAACTTTTTGAAAACGAATATTTTTTTTCATACAAAACTACAATAATCTTTTAAAGACAGTAATTCATTCTAAAATAAAATTATATTCTTTTATACGCGCTAAAAATAAAATGTCAATAATTTCTGAAATATATAAAATAGTAAATGACATTTTGTTGACAAAGATAATCAAAGTTATGCATTTTTGTTTTTGATTAGATACAACCTGACGATAAATATATTTTAATTTTATCATTTAGTCTATAAACGGAAAATAGATGATAAATTCAATAAAAGGAATTCATTTAGTATAATTTGTTTGAAAAAATTATTTAGTCAAAATTTAATATATTTTACAGGCAATAATACGTATTTAAATAGATTTGATTTATTAATTAGAATGGTTGTTTGATTTAAAATCAAAAGATCAAAATAAAACTTTAAATCAATTGAATTTTCAGTTTTACTTTTTGTGGAAAGATAAATTAACTCGTAAAAAAATTGAATACATATCAATAAATTATATCTCATTTTGACCTGATAAAGCTTTATCAAAAACTTTTTTATCGTATTTTTTTCTAATGTTGATTCATGGTTTTATTTATAAAATTCATAGAATACATTTTGATGCATTTATTATCTTCATTGTTAAATTCTATTCTTTACTTATGCCTGATCACTCATTTTACTCTGAAACCCAACTTACATTTATTTTTACGAACTTGGTTTATTTCGCAAACCTAATTAACTTCTCAAACTAAATTTTTTTATACAATTTGATTCATCCTAGATTCTATTTATTTTTTATAAATCATTTATGCATCGATATAAATCTCGAATAAATTTAATATAGTTCGACTATTGAATCAAATAAATAATTTTTTAAATGAAATTTTTATTATCCTTATCTTATATGTAAACGTGATATATAGCCTCAATCTATCTGTTGCTCGCTTAGATTTTAAAGCCATAAATGTTGCCTATAAATGTTAAAATATATTTTTCAATTGTGTTATCAAGAATGTTTCAAAAGGATGTGCATCATTTTATTTATTGTTATTTGAAGTCGATTCATTAATGAAATTACCCCGAATCGAGTATATTAGGATACCAATAAGTACATATGAAATCGACATTTTCGGTAAAATTTGTGTCAAATCATATGTTATGAAACAAAAAAAAATTCAAGAATATATAAACAATTAAGATAATGATTCTCATTTTAAATGAAAGAATTGTAAATCATAAGTTTCTAATTTTTTTCTGAATACCTCTATAACAAGTGGAGTGAAAAAAAAATCCTTCAATTATGGCAAAAATTAAATCTCATTTTTTCGTATGAAAGTAAACACAATCGCTTATAAATTAAAATTTTAAAATTAGATTTTTTAGGATAATTTAGAGGACTAATTTCCGTTTGTACTCTTTTTATTAATTTCAATCACTTCTCTTTTTTTTAATTTTATCATTTGAAATTTGAAATTCAACATCAAGCTTATTAATAGATTTCATAGATAAATTATTTACGACTATATTCATTTTATATATGTTTTTTGAATTTTAAAATCTCAAAATGATACTCAGATAATTAAAATATAATTAAGCATATAAATTTATTTATCTAAATTTTTTTTGATAATTATAATTTCATATTATTAATAGAAATTTATGATTATACTAAATTTTACAAACTCAATAATTGATTCAAAAATTAAAATTTTCCTTTCAAATCACTATAAATATTATAATTTTAATTTCTTTATTTTCTAATAAATAGTAAGAATAATCTTGATAATCTATTTAATAAAAAAAGAATAAAATTTTTCTGTTAATACATAAGATCACAAAGAAAGTGCTTAAAAAACAAAGACTAGAGATGGTGAAATAATAATTGATAAGACTAATTACTCAATGCAATTGATTTTGTAATATAATAATAGTCCGAAAAAAACTTTGAATCGCATTCTTACACAATCTTATTGAAATTAAGAAAGTATTAGAACAATTGTCTTAAATTGAAACCTTTGTTTGTTAGCACAATTTAAAAAAATACAATGTGATTTTCTTATTGGATATTTTTTGTACGATAAATATGCACTAATTTGATCTCTTTTATCACACAAGCAACAGCCTCTTCAGTGCCTCTACCTCCAGGTTACAAACTTAACATGATGGATGTTTACGATCCGAAAGTGAACAGACCACGGCCGAATATACTCAAAATGCATTTTACCCGAGAGGGTAGAATAGAAGAATCGGTGGCTTTAAGGTGAGAAATGGGCTTTCAACAGAATTTCTTTTTAATTTAAAAATAGTTAATGAAAATTCAAATAATTTAAATATTGGTAATTAAATTCTAATTAAACTTTTATTTTATTAAACTAATTTTTCTAAATATAGGATTATAAACGAAGGAGCTGCTTTATTACGTAAGGAAAAGACGATGATTGATATTAATGCACCAGTTACAGGTATTTTTTTTTTAATTAAAATCTCAATTTAAAATTAGCTCAATTTGTCAACATTCCCAAAAAAGTTGAAAATCTAAATTAGATCAACGAAAATTAATTTTAATGATTCATGCCCACTTACCTCATTTTTTAAACTCATTAGATATAGCTTTAACAAGATGATAATGAGCATAATAAATTCAAAATATATAGAATTTAAGCATGCAAGTTATAGTTGTGTACTGAAGTTTAAATTTGACGTTTGATACGATTCGTAACTATTATAAATTCATTATTAAATTATAAAATACATCTTACCTTATTCATAATTAATCGTAAGCATTAAGCATCTATTTTGGTTCATGAAGATGGTCAATATGTTGATTTCGTTTCTTTCTCAATTTCTTGAATCAGCAAAAAAAAATTATAATTTCTCATCATTTCATTCTAAATTGAATTTATTGCACTTGTTATTCTTATATATACGAATATTTAGCCTGATTATAAATTGACATATGTTAATAAAAATTAATTTTTCAAAGGATATTCATGCATAGAAATTTTCACATATTTGAAAGAAATACTTTTTGCCGATCGTAATACTTTGAAAAAAAATATTCTGTTTCTCTTTCGTGAATTTATTAGATAAAAATTTCAAATTTTTTTTTTTTAAAATTTATAATTAATTATCAATTATCCTTTAGTTTGTGGCGATATACATGGTCAATTTTATGATTTAATGAAATTATTTGAAGTGGGAGGACCACCAGCGACAACTAAGTATCTTTTTTTGGGGTTAGTTTAAACAACTGAATAATATTAATCAATTGCTTAATAATTTTTCTCATTGTAGCGATTACGTTGATAGAGGTTACTTTAGTATTGAGGTTTGTATTTGACACTTTATCTCAATCTAGAACCTAATTTTAAGTTACATTTTTCTATTAATACTTTTAATAACATTTTTTAAGAAATTTGAATAAACAAATATCAAAATGTGAAACTCTCTCTAATTATTAAATAAAGTTTTTGTTCTAAAAATAATTTATTCATTATAAAACTTTCTCTTTGCAGTGTGTACTTTATCTATGGTCGTTAAAATTAATTTATCCAAACACCTTGTTTTTACTTCGAGGCAATCATGAATGTAGACATTTGACTGAATATTTTACATTCAAAACAGAATGTGAGTATGTCTTTTGGATTATAAAAATTCTTCTCGTTACATTTTAATCTATTTATAAACGTTTTCTCAAGTTTTTGTATTGCAACTTTATTTGCTCTCTAATTCTTTTGATAGCCGACTAAATTTTTTCAAATATTATAATGAAAAAAAGATTTAATTAATAATTAAAATTCTCTTTTTTTGGAACTTTTTAATATCTTAAATCATAGAATGCACAATAAACAATTTGTGAATTAATTTTTTACACTTTCAATCAAGTAAAAATTTATTCACAATTTAACGGCAAAACAAAATTTTTTCTCTCTCAATTTCAATAAAAATTTTTTGCCTTTTTTTTAATTTTTCACTCAAAAAAATTTTTTTTAGTGAAATTGGGGAAATTAAAAATTTTAAAATAATGTTTGAAATTTTTAATTTCTAGTAGTTTTTGCAAATTTTAAAATTCAAAATTTTATATATAGTTGTAAAATGAACGCTAAAAGATTTTTTTTTTGATTAATCTATTTATTTCGCAATCGAACTTAAGCTAATTTTTTGCGTTTATTTATTTCATTTAAATTATAAATTATGAATTTTTTATTTCATTTATTCATTAGTTAATTTTGAAATTAATATCAACCTTTCTTTCTTTGATTCATTAAGATATTGCAATTATTAAATAATTTGTATTCTCAAAAATTCAAGCCTTGATTTTTAACATTTTTTTATTTTTTCATTTTGTGTTTGCGAATTATTCTATAACAAAAATACTAATAATAATAATAATAATGTATTTGTTATTCAATTTATCACGAAAATATTAAATTTATTTCATTGTTCAAAAGTCATTGAATTTTACCAAATTATTTAAACAATTGGCATAATTAAACCTTTGAATTATAGAAAAATATCTGTTTTTCATACAATAAAATCGTAATTTATTGCTATTCAATAATTGCAACTTAAAATGAATAATTTTAAATCACAACCTTTGTCATAATATGTATATCTAATCAAATTTTTTTTAACAATTTTTCAAAAAAATTCTAATTTTAATTCCATTTCAATCATCTATTAAAATTATTTTTATTTCCTGCTTTAGATTTTTTTTGTGAATCATTTTAAGATTGATTAGTCAATTCAATCAATGAAAAAATAATATAGAATATTTTTATATCTATTATATTTTTCACTTCAAAGCCCCAATTTTTATAAGATTTCTCGGAAAGTTTTTTTCAAATTTACGGATTCAATGATTAATTTTACACACAAAAGTGTATATTTATTCTTAAATCGATATTCAATAATTCAAATAATCACTTGAAAATAAATTCGAAAATCGTGAATGTTTAAATTTAGAAAAAACTTAATCTTTTTAAGATATTAAAAAAAAATGACCAAAGTTTAGATTATTTGGATAAAAAAATATATTTACTAAATTTTGCGCTTTTTTTTTCAATACAATTACTTTTGCTAAATTTTTTTGGTTCTTCAATATATTCAAAAAATTTTTTTATGCTTAAATCAAATATTTTTTCATTAACTCGACTTATTTAAGCTCTTTTCGGTCTTTTTTCAAACCTAGATTTTAGAAGAAAATTATTTATCGCAGCGTAATATTTTTTACTAAGAAGTTTTTTTTTAACTCGAAATCGCTTTTCACAATATTTTTTTCAAATGAAAAATAATAATTGCCTATATATATTTTTATTTATTTTTACTTTTTATATACAGGCAAAATAAAATATTCTGAAAAAGTCTATGATGCGTGTATGGAGGCGTTCGATTGTCTACCATTAGCCGCTTTAATGAATGGTCAATTTTTGTGCGTACACGGAGGTATGTAATTTTTTAGTATGCTAATAAATCTGTATGTATGAGCATTAGGTTTAGAAAATCATACAAAAATAAGAGTGATATTAAGGAAAATAAAAAATATCTAATTATTTTTTCATTAAAAATAGAAATATAATAAGTCATGAAAACGAATTGCTTTTAAAGAAACTTTTCAAAACAGAAATTAAAATTTATAATAAATTTAATGTATAAAATATTTTTAAATAACTAATTAGTATAATTTTTTTTTTTTGCTTTGTTACCATTCGATATATATAAATTCATATATATATTGTGTACATTTACAATCATATATTAACTTTTTCAACATAAATTCAAGTGCGATTCGTTAAATTGATATAGAAAATATTTATGTTAATTATTCACTTTTATTTCTTTGTTTAGGTCTCTCGCCTGAAATACAGACCTTGGATGATATTAAAAAAATTGACCGATTTAAAGAGCCACCGGCTTTCGGGTACGAGTGTATTTTGTTTTTCACTTTTAATTATTCATTAATTTTATAACCTTTTTCTTTTAGCTCGATGTGCGATTTATTATGGTTAGTATTTTTCACTTTTTTATTTTTTAAAAAATACATATAATTGCAAATTCGTTGACATTTTTTGCGATTATTTTTATTTAAAACAAAATGAATTAAAATTTGAATTTCAATTTAATTTTCCATTAATTATTTTTTATATTTCTCAAAATTCTTTGTTATCTGCATAATCAATAATTATTCACTATAATTATTTTCAGTATTTTGACCACTATTTTGTCGTTATTAACACAAACAAGATCGATTCACAATTTTACCTAGATATTGTTCTCTTATCTTTATTATTTTTACCATTTTTTTTCTCGAATACATAGGTCTGATCCACTTGAAGATTTTGGTAATGAAAAATCTGGTATTGAACATTTCACGCATAATTCAGTCCGTGGGTGTTCGTATTTTTATTCGTATGCAGCATGTTGTGATTTCCTTAAAACAAATAATCTACTTTCAATTATAAGAGCACATGAAGCTCAGGATGCCGGGTAGGTATAATACGTTTAAAACTAACCTGTTAAAAACAATCTTTAAAAAAAGTAGTAATATAAAATTTAATTATTTTTTTCAAATTTTCGTTATTATTACTTGTATTACAAGATTTGAGTTGTCTAATTTTACAATTCGATCATTTAAGAAAAAATAATTTCATTAAATGACACTTAGACTACCTTATATCCTTGAATCAAAAAATTAATATGCACAGGATAATTTATGTGGAATATAGGCAGTTGAAAAATAGGTTAAATTAATTCTATTTTTTCAAAAATTTAATTTAACTGAGAAGCAAATAATAAAAGTTATAATGATATTATAAATTTCATTTCAATTTTGTTCGCAAACTCCTAGTTCATTCAAGCTTATATATTTTCAACAATACTTCTTAGAATATTTTAATTAAACCCTTTTTTATGTGTGTTTTTTTCTTTTTTAATTATTATCGTTTTTGACCGCAATTCATTTCCAGTTTTTTTTTTTGATTAAAAGATTGAATTTGTCTATTATCTAAATTTTAAAAACCGCTCATTGGTTACTGTCTTTCGAGAATATTCTTCCGTACATTTCCCAGACATTTTTCTATTTATTGATAGTAAAATTTGTTTTTTAAATTCAAATTTTTTTTTAATGATAAGCTTATAGTTTGCATAAAAACTTGAATAAAAAAAAAAATTTCGTTTTTAAGGTTTCAAGGTTTTATTTAAATTGATTTCTTTTGAAAATTCTAAATCTGAAATAAGATTGATAATTTAAACAAAAGATAAATTCGGTTCTGGTTGATCAGATTTTTCTTTTTTTTTGCATAAGGATTATAAAGTTAATCAGTCCCAAAATTATAATTAATAGTACATAATCGAAAGAAATTGCGAAAAATTAAAAAAAAATTTAAGGTTTTATTTTTATTGAAATTTTATTAAAAAATCAATTAAAATTTAGAAATAAATGTAAAATCAGGAATTCGTTTTAATGCAAAAATAGTTTGAAACAATGGTATATTTTGTAGAGTTTTATTGACATTTATAGAGTCCGTAAATAATCTCGATTAACACTAAAGCTTAATAGAGCACAGTTTAAGGTATTCTGAGGATTAAATTAGTGTATATCAGAAAGTCAGGATGTAATGCATATTGAATTTTTAGTATATGAGATTAAAAAATGATTCATACTAAGCCTTAAATCTTGAATAAAATTTAGTTTCTATTATCTATCTTTGACAAAAGAATTTTTTTCATTTAATACAATACATCTACGTTTTTATAGTCAATTTTTTTTTTTTTGAATTTATTTTGTTCTCAAAAGATGAAATTTCGGTGTTGGGTTGATCTTGTGAATTCGCTTATGATGTTTATAGTTACAGATGTTATTGTGTTTAGGTTGCATGATTTTATTTTTTTTTTTCCAATGATATATCTGGGTCGTGGCTTTTATTCATAGTTTATTGAGAGTTTATTGTGCGTCATTAAAATTTTGAGCTTATTTCTTGTCTATTGTCTTAGTTTATAACTTGTGTTAAATAAATTGAAGCATATATTACATTTTTCACTTTTAACAGCATTCATAAAATTATTATCGATTTCCTTTTGTTTGATTAATTTACAAACTTTCGTTATCTTTGTTAGTAACTATATTGACATGATATCAAAACTACTCATTAGTTCCTATTTTATTCGTTGTTTGTATGAGTTTTTGAGTAATTTAATTCAAGCCAAATTTTCTAGTAGTAAAAAAACTTTTAGAGTCAATTCAATTTTAGAGATGATTGATTGCTCAGAAAATAAAATTAGAAATTGAACTAAACAAATAATATAGGAACAAGATGTTTAGTAAATTACAACGCTTGTTAGATGTTGATTCAAACCGTAAATGCGTGTGAAAGAATCATTGATCATATTGAAATTGATTTAGATCTTATTGTAGTAATTTTTTACATTGCTAAATTTTTTTTTTCTCTTCAACTTTTTCTCTTCTTTAGCTATCGAATGTATAAAAAATCGGCTGCAACTGGCTTTCCATCATTAATTACAATCTTTTCAGCACCAAACTATCTTGACGTTTATAACAATAAGGCAGCTGTGCTTAAATACGAAGATAACGTAATGAATATTCGACAATTCAATTGCTGTCCTCATCCTTATTGGTTACCGAATTTTATGGACGTTTTCACTTGGTCGTTACCTTTTGTTGGTGAAAAGGTAACTGAAATGCTTGTTAATGTGCTAAATATTTGTTCTGATGATGAGCTTATGTCAGAAGGCGATGATACATTTGAAGGTTCGTGCTTTTTATTATCGTTTTGCTACCAAAAGATGAACTAACTTAAAGTCACTTTATAATTCTTGTTTGATTTTAAAGCAATTTTCATTTTTTAAAATTTTTTTTATCACACACTCGCTAATCTCGTTTCATTACATTTCTTTTCTCAAATAAAATGCTTTCATCACAAATCCATTCTATTACCAATAACTAACTTATCACGTTAAATTCATTTAAAACTAATTTGGAATTCGGAATAAAAAATTGTGATTTATCTACATTTATTCAACACCAACGTCTTTTTATTTGAATTTTATATTTGTGTTTCGATTGCGTTTTCTAATTTTTTAAATTTTGATTAAGGTGGTATAGCAACAGCAAGAAAAGAAGTAATTCGTAATAAGATTCGCGCCATCGGTAAAATGGCGCGTGTATTCTCAGTGCTCAGGGAAGAATCTGAATCTGTGCTACAATTGAAAGGTCTAACACCAAGCGGTACTCTGCCATTAGGAGTGTTATCAGAAGGAAGAGATTCATTACGAAATGGTAAGTTGTCTTTTCTATTTTTCAAATTTTTTTGATTTTTTACGACTTTTACTTCCCTAAAAAATATTATCTAATTTACTTTTCTATTTTTATTTACTCAAAATTAGTCCTTAAATTTAATTTAAAATAAAAGAAAAAGGCTATTTTTTAAAAAATTTTTATTTTGTTGTTAACTTCTCAAATGACCTATTCATTTTATATGGTTCAAGAACAAAAACCATTAAATTAGTTAACTTATAATCTATTTTAGTCTTATTCTTTTTATCACATAGTATGAATTCAGTTTTTGAATGGTGTTTTTGTTTACTTTTGCATCCTGATTATCCAAATATATATACACATATTATTGAAAAAAAAATCTTTTTCTAAAGATACATAAAATAATATATGGCTATCCTTTTTTTTCTGTTCACAAATTATTTTATTTTTCTTTTTTTTTAGAAAAAAAAAAAATATTTCTCAAATTTTTTTCTACTTTCTCGAAAATATTTTCTCATAAATAGATCAAATTATTATGATAAAAAATTAATAAAATTACCATACTTGACTAAAAAAACATTTAAAAAGACTTAATCTTTTTAAAATAAATCTGATAAGAATATCTATATATGTATCTAATCTTCTTATCTCCAATTATCTTCTTCTATTGAAAATTTTTCAATCAAATCAGAATGTATAAATATATATATTTTTTTCCTAAAAAAATGGCTAGACTTATAAAATTTAAATTTTTTTTTTCGATGTCGATCATCAACATCAATAAGGAGAGAATTTTTTTACATGATCATAGTTCTTTATTAGAACTGATCGAATGCCGGTCGCCTATGCGCGTAATAGTTGACCTATTTTTGTTGATTTGTAGCGAATTTAAAAAATAGAATGCTCTGTTGCTCAAAAAACGAAAGCATCATACAATATGGATATATTTTCTCAATGTATACCGGCCATTAAAAATACACTAATGATAAAGCACAAATTTCCTGTTAGAACTTTTAAATAAATTTATTTAGGCCAACATTGTCCGAAGTATGCTTTTTTTCTTTTATTTGTTTAAATATGTTCGAGTGTTGAATTTTGATTATTTGTATAATAGTACAATTTTGTAGACAGTGAATGTAAACTAAGTCGAAATTAGATCACCTTTTTAACATCTTTTATAAAAACTTGAAATTTTTATCTTATGTGTTTTTATTTCTATTTTTTTGGCTTTTGCAAAAAAAGCAATAGGTTTTATTGGTGATTTGAGAAATATTTTTTTTTTTGCAGGGGAAGCTAAAATAGTACAAATAACTAGTATAATAAAATAATTTTCTTCAACCTTATTGGATCACAAAGTATAATTTTATTAGAAGTTTATTTGAAATTGTTTCACTTTGAGTTTAATTTTAATAAATTAAATACATTTACTTTTGAAAATCTAATAGCAAAAAAAAATTGATCACAAATCGTGATTATTCTAAAATTCAATCATGAAATTATTTTTATCTTTACAACATCTATAATTGTCAGACTATATTTATTAATTATTTCAAATTTTGGACAAAATCTCTTTCAATTAAAAATTATTGATTATAAATTTTTTCTTATTCTACCCATTTAATAATCGAAATTATTCATTTGAAAAGTATAAATCCTTTTACGAAAAAGTGTTTATAAATAAAAAATTTATTTTTCTAAAAAATTTATATTTTTTTTTTAAAATTAAAAAAAAAATAAATGAACCTGAATGAAGAATCTTTAATAAAAATGGATGATTTTGATAATTAATATACGAATATTGTTTATCTCACAAAATATAGGTTTTATTGCTTTCTTGAAAATTTGAAGAAAAATATTATTTAAAAGCAGCGTCCAAAATATTAGCCCAATATTATGCAAAAATTTTGCTACAAATCCGATTTATTTCCGTATAAATTTTAATTATCTTGTCAAATACACAAAATGAAAATTTACTATTTTAATTTGTTAATTTTATAATATGATTTAATGGGCATTAATATAGCCATATATTTCAAGAAAAAAATTAAAAGTTCTAAATTTTTTATTTGATTAGTAAAGAAAAATTATTCTTTTATAACAATTTTGTTCCAAATATTTATTAATATGTCCACGGTGACATACAATCGCACACAATTTTTTTATATGTACAATATTAACTATGCATTCAAAAATAGGCTAAAGATTTTATTAACAAATTTCCAGGTACGCATTATTTTAGCAGTATTTTTGCTTTAAATCTATCTCTTCGATCTGATGATCTTCTATCTTTAAAAAAATATGAAGTTCACACTTGACTAATGAAGCTCACATATAAAAATTACGCATGTGTGTTTTATTTTTTTTCTTTCAAATTAACTCTTTTAGATAAAGTACACAATGCGACATCTTTTGTAGGGTGTATAAATTTTTTATTTTAGAATAATTTTTTGTCTTATTAATTAATCAGAAATGATTTATTTTCTATTTTTATTAATTTATTTTGTATTTTTTCTTTATTTCAAATTATAAAAAAAGCTGCATTGGCAGGATTCTCGCCAACCCACAAAATTAAAAGTTTTGAAGAAGCAAAAGGATTAGATAAGATAAATGAGCGTATGCCTCCTAGAAAGGATGCCCCTCCAGCTCCAGCTAAACCTACAACAACTAGTTCACAACAACAATCTCAACCATCGCATCCTCAACCTTCCACTTCTTCAATCACTACGCAACAAACAATAGCTCAACAAAATGTAACAAGTGCATTGAATCAATCTCCAGTTCAAAAGGAAACTGATAAGAAAGAGAATAGTTAGACTAATCCGGAAATTGTTACTTCAAAGCAGTTATCAATTATCATGTACACAATAGATTTTGTTATCATGAATCCTTGTTACTACGCTAAGCAGGAAAATCGGAAAAATATATAAAAGAAAGAGATAAGAGAGATTTCATCAACTGCAAGCATCATTTGTCTCAAAACTGATTTAGTTTGATTATTTGATTGAACCACACTGAGTAAAATCACATCGGGAGAACATATTTGAATTTAATGAAAAATAATGAATTTTCTTTTTTCTTTTTTTTTTTTTTTTTTTTAATTTTTTTAATCACTATTATTCTATTATTTTACCTTTGGTTTTTTTACATATATATAAATTCGCTATTTGGCACAATTAGCTTTTTATTTTTTTTTATTTTTATGATTTTACTTTTTGATCTATCACATCCGCTTTTTGAAATTTTCTTTTTCATCGATTATGTTTTGAAAAATTGGTTTTATTACACTCAAATGGTGAATCTCAGCTCTTCTTTTTTTCTCATCCCAAAGTGGATAATCTCTCATATGCAAATAAAATATTCTTATTTTTGTAAGATGGAGATAATGTGTGTATGTGTGTGAATAAAATTTAATCAACGAGCGGTGCATAAGTGACGTTAATATTCAAGTTAATTTGAAGAAACGATACAAACAAATTTCATCATTAACTTGTATCTTGATTGTCATCATTTTGCAAACAAAATTCATAATTTGTGATCTAGCTTAGCTTTTGTAAAAAAAATCATCTTTTAAGTTTAGTCTTCTCCTTTTTTTTTATATTGTGTTTAAGATAAATAAGTTCGGATACGGTTAAACTGGTCTCTTATACATAAATGACTAATCTTCAGATTAAATTAATCCATGTATTTTAGATATAAATTCTCTATATTCATGTAAAAAAAGGTATCATTCAATTTAGCAATTAGAGTACATTTTTTACACATCATAACAAGCACTCTGCACACAAAAAGAAGAATTCTCATTCTCATAAATCAACTATGGCCATAATTTACACTTCTACTTGATTGTTTTAGCAATTGGACTAGATGAATGAATAATTTTTAACCTTTTTTGTATATTCAGATTATAATAAACTCATTGGGCTTAGATTAGAATATTTTTTTTCTTATCTGATTAAGTGTATGTTTTAGACCTTTATTTATTGATTGAATAATAGTTAATTTGATATCAACCAATTAATTGAACAGTATATAATATCATCGTTCGGATCAATTCCTTTTTCAATTATCGCCCAAAAGAGCGTTAGTACAACTAAATAACATCTAAAGAATAAACTAAAATGTTATTAGAAATGAACACTTTTGATGTGCACCAATAACTTGATTACACACATATTCACACACATCAATTATCACACATTGATCACAGAACTAGATCAAAATGCTTGTAAATTTTTTATAATAGTAATAAAGTAAATTTTTCTCTTATTAATTTGCCCCTGCATTGTGCAACATACATAGAGAGCTTGCCTTACAAAACATCCTTTAGCGAATCGTATGCAAACCAGTGATTTAGTTGAATTGATATCAATTTTTCTATACACAAGTTGTGATTTTTTTCAATCGACAAATCGATTAATTTTATTTGTTGATTTCAAATCTTAATTTGTCTAAGCAATTTTTTTCGTTTTTCTCTTTGTGTTTTTAATTACTATATTTTGTATGCATCCACTTACATCACCTGTTTTTTTTATTTACTTAAAGATATATAAATAAGCAAACTTATAAGTCATTTATTTTAAAAAATATTATTTTTGAACTTCTTAAACATTTGGACACTTCACGCACACCAACGGTGTCACGCTGTGAATTATTCACAAATCGACAGTTTTATCTAAATAATATAATCATACACATCGATTTTTCACAAAATCTAACAAAGATGCTTATATCTGTCCAATTTTTTTTAAATTCTTGATGAAAACACAAGTTAATGTGATTATTTATATTTAAAATTTGATCGTGAGAAAAAAATTTAGTAGTTAATTACTATAGGGCGATTCAATTTTTACACAAATTGTATATATTTTAGTAAACGCTCACGAACGATTTGATTTAGCATCTGTAAGAGCACTTACCTTTTCGTTAATCATATAAATGATAAATTCATGAATTAATAATATATATTGATTTTATTGCTTTCTTCTTTCACTTTATTCAAACTTAAACAAATTAATTTAAACAATCGAAACAAATCTCATATTGATTTACACACTGTAAACCTTTCATTTCTTTAGTTTCTCCTTTTTCTTTAAATGTCACTTCGTGTGTGAAGATTTTTGATACATTCGAAAAATTACAATGACCATGATGATTGTCAATAGAAGCGCCCAAATCACTAAAATGAATTTATGATTAATTATAAATAAATTTAATTTGAGTAAATTTAAATAAAAAGAATTTATTTATGCCAAATATATTTTATGGTGTTCATTTAAAAAAATTGGGTTGGACATCTACGAATAATAAATTTGATAGGTAAGAAGGTTTTATCAATTTATTAATATGCATCAACCAATTTGAAAATATTATCGATTCGTGTCAGGAAGTTTTGATTATATGAGATTTTGATTCATGTTTTTTTTTCATTGCATCTATTTTTTATCAAAATATATGTATTTAAATGTGCTTCTGAAAAAGTTCGATCACTTAAAATTTGTATTCAAAAAAATTGAATTCAAAAGAAAAAACGTTTTCAAAAAATAACTCAAAAACACAAATATTTATTACAGATTAGGCAAATTTTAGAATTAATTTTTTTTTTTTTAAAAATAAACAGAAATTTGAAATTTTTGTTTTAAAAATATTATGACATACAAAAAAAAATAAATTCAAGAAATTTTAATTTTGAAATTTTTTTCGTATATTCTGTAAATAAAATTTCTAATTGAAATTTTTCGAGTATGCCAAGTTGTCATCCAATTCAAAAAGCTCTAAATTGTGCAAAATAAATCTTTTAATTAAGTAATATGTACAGCTGATTTGCTAGACGTAACGAAAAAAAATTCTCAATTTCTGGTTTCATTACCAATATATAAATCTACATTATTGAAATCGACAAGATAAATTACGCGGTTCCAAAAGTTGTGACAGTATTTTAGTATATTTTCAACTTATGTAAATTTTAAATAAATACTCTGCTTTTGAGGATGAAAAATTTATTATTTTAGATAGACTAGTTAATGATTCATCAACCCCATGAGAAATGAAAATTTGATTGCATGATTGTCAAAAACGAAATTTCAATGTTATGAGCATTTTTTTTTTCTATGTTTATATGCTCTTAGTATCGCTTAAAATTTCGATAATAGGTAATGTTCTTTAGAATTTGATTCACGTTATTTTTTTGTAATATTTATGTTTCTTCTATTCTGCATATATTTTGATTGATTGATTTTCAAGATCTCTTAATGGTTTTTCTTGTATTTGTTGCAAGATTTTCTTCATTTACAGAAATTTTCCGAAAATTTCAAAGATTTTTACAAATTAACGGATAAGAAGATGATTCAATATGTCAAAATGTTACTGATAACTAAAAAATTTTTATCTGATCTACGACTCATAAAATTTAGGAATATAGCTTTATTTATAATATCTTTAATAAAATTTTATTTCAACAATTTTTTTTAGGTAATTTGATTTCGTGCAATTAAAAAAAAATATTGTAAAATTATAAAAAAAATTTTGAATGAAAATCACACAGATTAGTTAAGTAAGAAAACCTCAAGCGTTGATAAAAAAATTAAAATACAATATTTTCAATTTTTAGTCATATGAAGTGTAAACTTTTTTATTCGTTTTTATATGCATGAAAATTTTTTTATAAAATTTTTGGTTCTCATTTCATTTTGCAGAAATTTAAATGTAAATTTAGGGTAATAGGCCTTAAATTTATGTATTAACAAAATATTTAGTTATATAGGCAAGTAAGTTGAATCTATTCAAATACATTGAACATATTTCCACATAAATATAAAAGAAACAGCTGCAGGAAATAATTTAAAACATTCACCATATTTGTTAATCGAATTTTTCGCTGTGTAATTTACAAAAGTACATTCTAATTTGTCTTAAATAAAATTTGACGAAGTATTCAAATATCTCAATGTAATTTATATAAATTTTTTCTTCATAAATAAGCAGAATTTATTTTAATTCAATAATTAATAGGCAATGTCCAGTTTTGTATAGTGAAAAAAAATTGAAACCATGAGAGACAAAATTGTTAATTAAAGAATCCGTTGTTAATTGCAAATGAATTTTTTTTTTTGAATGAACGGTAGGAAAAAAAATTCGATCAAATTTATGCAATGCTAGAAAATAGCAGGAAAAAGAAATCAGACAAAAATATGGCCTATTAATCATCTATTATTTAGGTTAAACTATTGTGAAATGCGCATTATTTGTTTTTTTCTAATTTAAGGATGTGTCCAAAATTTTTATTTTTTTATTTGCTAATAAAAATTTCCATTAGAATTTTTTTTTCGAATCTCAACCAAAACATATATATTTGATGCTAATTTGACAAAAATGTACACAAATTGATTGGGTATATTATAATGTGACTAACTAAATAAAATTAATACACTTTATTATTTTTTCTTATAGTCGGGATAATAAATTACTGTAGTATTAATCGAAATTAATCAAAATAATCGATAATGTGCTAGTAATATAATTTTTAGATAAGAATTTTTTGCAAAAGGTTGTATGATATATATTTTAAGATATTTTTGAAAGAAAATTTAACGATAGACATTTCGGATAAACTTTAGTCATTTTCATGAAGAATGTGTTCAATTCACGCATAATTGAGGAAAAATTTTTTTTATATACAATATTTGTTGTATTACCAAGAAAATTTAGAATTTTTTTTAGAAGGTTAAAAAAATAGAGTAAAAATTAAAAAAAAAGATAAGTATAATTTAGATGAAATATAATTTCACAAAACAAGTATGTATTTAAATTTTACAAAGTTAAGATGAATTTAATAGGTAGATTTAGATTCAGTAAAAAAAAATCAGATGAAATAATAAATAAACCAAAATAAAAGTAAAGATATTTAGCCCAAAGAATAACATATATTCATTAATAAAATTACATGTTTTTTCAGATATTTAGAAAATTGAAAAATTTTTTTGCAATCTGTTTTTATGCGAAAATTCTATGTAAATATAAATACGATTCGATTTATATTTGCTAAAAATTTTTTAACTGGTAATATTTATACCATATATTTTAAAAAAATACAAGAAAACTTTTATACTTTTTATTAAAGAAAGCGTGAAGATTTTTAAATCTCTATAATGAGCACTAATATAAATTCTGAAAAAGGTAAAAATAAATGTTAGGATAAGATTTTTTGTACCGGAAGTAGATAAAAATTGCAAAATAAGTCAAATATTAGCATTCTTCTATTAATATATATACTATGTTATGTATTCGTACTAAATATAGGTGTTGTTTAAAAAAAAATATTTTACAAAATGTAAGAGCTTGGCTAAGCGTCTCCAATTAACGTTGGAACATAAAATTTTCATTATTAAGGCCAATGAATTCATGAGAATCCAGATTTTAAAAAAATTTGAACGAACTCAAATTATTCAAAAGTAATCTTGCGTCAAGTTTCCATGATCAAGACTTTTCTCAATATATATAATATTTAAATTTAATTCCCATAATTTAAAGGTAAATCAAATATAGCAGCAAAAAAAGATTCATTATGAATCTAGTGAAGGATAATCAAATGTAAAAATTTAATTAAAAATCCTTGTAAATGGCTATTTATTTTAAGTTTTTTTTTGTTGAAGTTGATTAAATATGACCCTAGAAATAAATAATGAGAAAAAGAAATTTTGAATTATTTCCGAAAATTAGAACAATCAGGATATCAAATAAAATGCAAAGAAAAAAAAAGCAATAAAATTTGACATTAATGCATTGCTATAAGATTAAATTATTTAAATTTAAAAATAAAGAGCAATAAAAAAAATTTTTACAAATTTAGACTATATATAGTGGCATTAATTTATAATGAGTCAATATTCTTATCAAAATGAGTACATAATCATATATCGATTGTTTCGAATAAATGTGGTGAAAAAATAGACTATTTATTGAAATCGTAAAAAAATTTGTAAGAATGAAGAAATCATTAAAAAGGGTAAACATGAATAAAAATTAAGTTTTTCTTCTAAAAATGATTTAATTCATTCGTTTTTTTGTTTATAATTTATAAATCACAAAATTAAAACTACATAATTTTGAATTTCGCTTATAATGTGATTTACAAGAGAATACTATAGAAAAATTAAATAGTTCAAATTTTCAATATAATCCACCGTTTTTAAGTATGAGCCGAAATACCAATTATTTTATTAGCTCTAGGCGAATCGGATATTAATAGAGCTAGCATTTAATTAATTTATCAAAAAGAACAAATGAAAAAGTTTCACAACTAAATTATAAAACAGATAAAATTATAAAATGTAATAAAGGTCGAGGCCGAGCAAATATTTAATAGCTCGCTTAATTTCTATCTCAATATTGATAAATCGAAAATTTCACCATTAAAAAAGCTAATCGTTTGCTGTTTGCATAGAGGATTGTGTTTTTTTTTACTTTCTACTACTATGATGCCTTTTGCAACTTGTGTTGGTGAAAGTGATACTGAAAAAGAACAATTGAACTTTCGTTTCCAGTTGTGAAATAAGATTGTTTTAATTCACTTTAATTTTCTAACTTTCTTGTAATATGATCTAATACTCAGCATTGACTCGCTTTATTTTCACTTTTAGCCCTTTTCTATTTTTTAAAATCTATTGCTATCGCCATTTATTGTTTGAGAAAAATTATGGAATTTAGTAGATTCTCATTATTCTTGATTTATGGCTATTTGACTGTTTTAAATATAAAAGATTATCTGAATCAGATTCTATCATAAGTTAAGTTACTCTAGCCATATTTGTATGAGTGCTTTTTGACTCTTGCCCACCGATATTTTCTCAAATGTTCTTTAAATTTAAGAATTACATTTGGGCGTTTAAATTATCATGTACATCTATTTGTATGACTATTTACAAATAATTCAGATGTAGATATAAATGATTTGTACAGGGTATTTAATCAAATTTTTAAATTGATAAATTCTTTGTTTCGTTATAATCGAATTTTAAAATTTCATCTTAGTTGATAAAACGCAGTGTGTATCTTATATTATATATAGATTTCTAAATTAAAATTTTTCTAGATTTATAGTAAATATTCAATTTATATCAATATGCCTTTCAAAATAAATAAAAAAATTGTTTCGTTCGAATCTAATGCTTATTTGACAATAACAGAGAGTAACAATATTTGTGCGAAAATGTGAAATCATCATTCAAGTGTTGAGAAAATTATTCGAGTTGAAAAAAACTTCCAAGAAACTTTTTTTAGAAAATTTTGCAAGCTAAGTAAAAAGAAATTTTAATTTTTTTTATTACATATATAATATATATTTTCGTTGAATATGATTTTGAAAATCTGTTCACTAATTTCACTAAATTTATAGAAATTCAAAGAATCAAATTAGACATTAATGCTTACTTTGCAAAAAAAAAAAACGAAAATAAGATTTAAATCTATATTTTATCCGTGTTACCAATCTAATTTTAAATTGATAAGTGGGAAAAAAAATAAATCGAATTAAGAATGAAAATTTTCTTGATTATCATCGATTTTAAAATATTTCAAAAGTAACGATAGTAAAATATATCCAATAAGATTTTGTCTCATATTTTAAATGATTTGAAAAAAAATCAATTTATCATCTTTAAAAAAAGAGTTACAAGGTATCCTAAGCAACGTTCTTTACTTTTTTTTAAGTGCCAAAGATTTTCGAAGCAATTCAAAATCAAATAGATCTCTTTTTAAAGGAAAAATTTAGACAGAATTTTTTTTTCGGAATTTACTTTTATAATTAAAATAATAAATATACTGAATATTTATTGTGAAAAAATTTTATCATTTGCTAATCGAAACATGGACGAAATATATTTGAAGGGAATGAGATGATATTTTCTAAATTAAAATTGCTAGAAAAAAATTTTAAAATAAGGTATGCGGCTAATTTTGAAAAATTAGGATTCAAAACGACAAGCTTTTTAAGTTATAAAGTACATATTTAAAAAATGCATATTCTTTTGTAACTTTTATCCTTATTTATTAAAGAAATAAGCATATTATAAAAATAAATTGTTGATAGTAAATTGAATCAAGTATACTTGTTGCCGTTATTTTTTTGTTTTATTAGCATAAAATTAAATTAATCACGAATGTATTAAAATTATTTTTAAACGTATTTAATTAATAGTGCGCAAAAATGAGAAAGCATATAATTCGGAATAATTAAATTTTAAAAAAAATGAAATCAATCATTTAGATCTATAGATCAATTGATAAAAAATTTTATTATCAATGACAATATGATTAAAATATTTATTTTGAAATACTCTACTACTCTTTTTGAAATAGACTTTAATAGATTTTTTTTCATGGTAAGATTGCTTTATTTTTCTTAGTTGTTTTTATGCATAGAATTTTCGTTTCAAATTTTGTAGATTATTTTGAAGAGTATCGGAGTATATGATAAATAGCCTTTTTTAATTTTAATTAGATCACTAAATTTTTTGGTCAATTAATTTCACAATGCGATCGATCAGATTGTTACAGTAATTGAAATAGATTTTACTTCAAATAAGCATTCCATCACAATTTCATACATCTCATTTAAAATCGATTCTTCAATTGAGCATTATTTTGCCAAATTGAATCTTTTTTAATATAAAAAACAAAATTTTTTATTTTTGTCTTAAATCAATGCTAAAAATAAGTGAAATTTTCTTTACTTTTTCTTGAAAATAATTTCGAATTAAAAAGAAATTTTATTTTGATCATGAACAGAATAACAAATTGATGGTCTTTATAGACAGATTTTATATTATTTAATAGATTAAAAAATCTAAAGACATATTTTATCTAATAAGAATACATTGTGAAAAATTAAAATTGAATAAATATGATAAGAAGAAATAGTTTGAAAATCATCCACTTTGTGAAAAATTAAATGAAAATGTTAAAAAGTCTTGAAGCTTTTCAGAGATGTCTTCATAGATAAAGCAACAAGTGATTCAACGACAAGTGATTGGTAGGCTATAAAATTAAAATCAAAAAGTGTTTCTTTCAATGTAAATAAAATTTTTCATTTATTATTTCAATGTTACAAAAAAATATTATCAAGAATTTAATTTTTTATTATGGAATTTTAGCTCAAAAGCCTAAACTTGATCAGAAAAATATTAGGCCATAAAATTTACTAACGAATACATTTTTTTCAGGTTTATAGAAACATTAAAATTTAAAACCTATCTAATATTAAGTATCTATATTAAATATTAAATAAAGTAAAAATTTGTCTTTGATTTAATTTACTAGTAGTTTTTCATTTCAAAAATTGAATTGAATAAATTTTTTCGATTCAAAAATCAGTTAACTCTATGATCAAGAAAATCAATGTTGATAAATTTTCAGTTAAATTAAATTTTTTGTCCCCGACATACTGATTCTCATTTTCATCTCATTAAATCTCTTTTTATTGGAAACCACAAAATAATGTTTAAAAACTCTTTTTACAAAAATTAAATTCTTTGAAATTCAAAAATATGCTTAAATATGTATGTTTTATTTTTACTTAAGTAGATTTATAATAGAACTTTAATAAATAAATTTGAAAATAATATTAAGGAAAATTCATTAAACTAATTTTTTTTTCTCAAATAAACAATCAGAAATATTGTTTGAAAGGTTGCAAAGGTAAAAGGGTTTTTCAAAGATATGATTTAAAAATTTTCTAAATATCTGATTTATCTAAATTTAGAATGAAAAAAAAACATACTACATATAAACTAGTTAATTCAAACAAGAAAAATATAAAATAAATTCATAAAAATTGAGATATTAAACGAAACGTAAATTTTGTTTTTAATTGAAAGGAAAAAAAAACCTTAATGGATTTTTATTCGAACCTAAGTACGATTGTTTATATTCATTTTTTTTTCATAGATAAATTCGTTAATTCATTTACAAATCTTCTTCTCAATTTAAATAAGCTTTTTATAATCCCACAAAAAATAAATTTTAGTAATGGTTCAATTGAATATATTTCTATCATTTACATGGAAGATATATTTTCTTTTTTTTTTTTTGCCGGAAATCGTCATTTTTCAAGATAATTTTTTTATTCATAAAATTAATATTTTTTAAAAAGATATTTAAAGTTTTTGTTAGCTGTGCGCGATGATCATATTAATGTTCTCATTTGAAATTTTAAATTATTACTCGTTCAAAAGTTTAGAATCGAAATTTACTAAATTGAAAATTTGTTAATGGAAATAATATCAAAATAAAAATTTATTTAAATATAATTCGAATTCAAATCCAAAAACTAAAAATAATAACTGAAAAAGGATTTCTATAAGTATCATGATTAATTATGAAAATTATTGAAAATGCCTTAGTTTTATTAAAATTTTTGAGACGCTTTGTCTCAAAATAACATTACAATGAAAACAAAAATCGTTTTAAATATAATCTTAAATACTATTGTCTATTGCAAACTTTACTACTATTCAACTGATATGTAATTGATGCACCCTAACAATCGCCATATCTATTTATTTACAATTCACTCGAACAATTGAGTATTTTATTATTTAAAATTATTGAATTTTTGTCATGATAATTTTCTAAAAGATTTCACTATTATTTTTTAAGCAATATTTATAAAATCATCAAAGTCTAATATGAAA